>BQKN01061240.1:130573-154890 GCA_022839385.1 Asparagus kiusianus | reverse complement strand
GGGATGAATATTCATTTGTGATATGTATTATTTTATTCTGTGTTGTTTATTATATTCTTGCTGATTATGACCGAGGACCTGTGACTTCGCATTGTATTTATTTCTAGACGCTTAGTGTATTGGGTTGAGACGAAAAGAAAAGAAAAAAAAGTGATAGTGTATATTTCTTCTCAATCTAATACGTCGCGGGCTTGGTCACGTTCCGATTCCCGGGTATTTTGGGAAGCGGGGCGTGACATGTCTTAATAGAGTGTACCCATCCAGGAGCTCTAAATACTGAGGAAGGGAACTCTCCTTTCGCGGCCAGAAATCTCCGCCTAAAAGTGTTGGCTGTGCTAGCCGTTTCCCCTAAAGGATACCCCCGGGAAAATAAGCAGGGCTCCAAAGCTGACACCTGTCGATTGTAACCAACGGTGTGTACGCCCTTGTAAGTCAAAACCCTAACAGCTGCTCTTTAACCAAGTCCCAATTCATATGGCGGGGAACAGAGGCACATTGATGGTAGGAAATTGGGAACATTCTGTGCATATCAGGGAGGAAGAAGCGACGATCCCCGATTTGTCTTAACCACTTGTAATGGCCGCCATGTACGATCTCTTTTGAGATAGTGACATGATCCCCAAGTAGAAAGGCTGGTTTGGTGAGCTTCTTGTAGGATTCGAGTTCAAACTTGGCGTCTGTAACTAAAACCCTAAGTACAGCTGGGCTTGGATTCGAGATCAGGGTGACACGATCCTTGTCGGAATCCTGGAATATTGGGAGTTCTTGACGCAGATTGAATTGCATATTTAAATCCACGCCACCCTCGCGCCCGAAATGGTGATGAAGAGTAAGAGGCTCGCGGGAGTAAGGTACTGCAAAAGAGAAAAGTACTCAATTAGTACTCAATTAGTCAACGAGGAAATAAAACAAAGGAAACCTTAGTCAAAATCCTTAGAGGAGTGAGAACTTTCGAATGCACAATTCAAACCTGGCGTTGAATTTTATCAACGCAGAGGTCGAACTCTGCGTTAAACTTTCGAATGCACAGTTCAAAGCTGGCGTTGAATTTTATCAACGCAGAGGTCGAACTCCGCGTTAAACTTTCGAACGCATAGTTCAAACTTGGCGTTGAATTTTATCAACGCAGAGGTCGAACTCTGCGTTAAGCTTTCGAACGCACAGTTCAAACCTGGCGTTGAATTTTATCAACGCAGAGGTCGAACTCTGCGTTAAACTTTCAAACGCACAATTCAGACCTGGCGTTAAAAATTATCAACGCAAAGGTCGAACTCTGCGTTAAACTTTCTAACGCACAGCCCAGACCATGCGTCAAAACTTATTAACGTAAAAGTCGGACCCCTAACGTTTCAAATTCGAAACGCAAAGTCCCAACTCTGCGTTACAATATCAAAACGAGTCATCTTCCTCGTTCACAAGAACCCATCTAGGGTTTTCAGAGAACTCGCCGAAGCAAGTTTTGTGGCCATGAAAGTCGATACTTACCACCGACGAGAGAAGCCTGCGTCAACGGCGCACCTGCCTGAGTTTCATCACCGCCGACGGCCGAGGTTGACCGAGAACTCGGAGCAGCGACAACGGCCGACCTTTGACGGGAGACAGTCTTCTTTCTCGGACCCATTAAGGACGATGATCGGAGAAGATGAACAGGGTTCACCGAAGTTCAAAACGAAATCTTCGTTAAGCTTTTCGAAAGAAGACAGATGAAAAGTCGAATGACTTTTGATTTGACCTCAGCGGTCTATTTATAGACAGACATGAGCTGTCAAATCGGGGTGAGATTCTAGGCCCAGAATCCCACCAAACGCGGCCTGTCCGTCTGCATTGGTTGAGCTTCTGAACGCAAAGTTCAACTCTGCGTTTCAATTCTTTGGCAATCCACATGTGCGTTTTAACGCAAACAAACGAATTTCTCGACGCCTGAAGCCAATACGTAGCTTCAAATAAATAGAGAAAGATCGACGTCAGCTAGTAAGGTGACCAAAGTCGAGAAGAAACAGACGACTCCGCTGGGGAGTCTGTAGGATGAGTACAGATAGATTGCAATCGACAACATTAAAATCGTCTGGCTCGATCCGAAGCGCAACTCATTCTTCTAAGTGGCTTAACATACCCACCAAGATTATTGAAGACACGATCCGACGCGCAACTCATTCTTCTAAGTGGCTTAACATACCCACTAAGATTAATGAAGACACGATCCGACACGCAACTCATTCTTCTAAATGGCTTAACATCCCAATGAAAATTAAATGAAGACACGATCCGTCGCGCGATTCATTCTTCTAAATGGCTTAACATCCCAACAAAGAGTAAGTTGAGCTGACCAAGAAAGAAGATAAAATAAGATCCTCTGAGGCTGTCCTCCTGACTAAATTTAGGATAAAGCCCCTCTCATGTGGGCTTGCGATCCTCTCTGTCTATGACAATGGATCTGTCTTAAGCCCAGAGGTATTCAACCTCATGGAGGATGACCTCGTTGACAAGTTTGCAGCTGGTGCTTCTATGGTTGCTTCGCTATCCTTCGCTCTCTCTTACCCAACTCTTGCAACTGCGCTTCACATATTCGTCAATGCCTACAAGAACGTCCTTGCTGTTGTTGTTATCTCCGTTGCATCTATTGAGAATGCTGCTGCTCTTGCCTCTAAGGAAAAAGAGAAGAAGGACGAGCCTGTCGGCGAGTCTGACGATGATTTGGGATTTAGTTTGTTTGACTAAGTTCATTGCCATCAAAATTCAAAAGCTATCTTGTTTGGTTCGAGGAAACAGAATTTCAGCATTCCAACAACCAAGTTCATAATGTCTTTAAATCAGACGAAGTGAATAACCAACCAACTAAAATTTTGGGATCCAAAGTATTCCGAAAATTCGTCCCAGTCAACCGCGAACTTTCGAAAACTTTAGAGAGGGTTCTGTATGCTGTCTAAAAATCACAATAGATAGCTGATCCCCATCAAGCTTCAACAAAAAGCTACAAATAGAGGACTTTTCACATAGATCAAAAAGAGTTATAAATCAACGACACTTCTGATAGCTGATGAAAACTCTATTCAGTAGCCTTCATAACCAACTGTGAGAGTTACAATCTGACGACTTTCACACCTCATAACAAGCAAAGATCAATGAGCAGTAGCCTTTGCGATGTTGTAATGGACGAGGTTACAAGCCAACAACCTCTCCCAAACGCAGAGTCCACCTCTGCGTTTCCCAAACTCAAAACGCATACGAACTGTGCGTTCTCCAGTAGACATTCAACTCTGCAACGTAGAGTTAAAACACAAAACGCACAGACTGTGCGTTCTTCAGCAAATACTCAACCCTGCGTCTCAAATTCAAGACGCAGAGTTGGGATTCAGCACACAAGTGGCCTGTGCGCATGCGGCCTGTGCGTTTCAAATCTCTGGCAGAGATTTAACTCTGCTTCTCAAGCCTTAGGCGCAGAGTTAAGGCCCAGAACGCCAAGTTAGGCGTTTGACTTGTTCAAACACAAGCTGAACGACCTCACAACCGTTTATCCCACATTCTGAGGGATTTTCGCCCATTTAGGAGCGGATTTAGGGGTTGGTTACACCCCATATCCCCCTATAAATAACCGCATTACTCAACTGAGTAAAGGGGTTGATCGGTCTCGGCAGCTAAACCGCACGGAGAAGGTGATTTTCCTAAAGATCAACGAACTGATCAGCGGTCAGTTAAACAAATCTCAGAGAATCCCTTCACCAACGGCAGATGTACTTGGCTATTAACCGAATTTTCGGTTCTAACAACTCTGTTACAGAGTTTCAACTCGCTCTGAGTTCTAAAACTCGTTAAGAGTTCTTAATTAAACTTGCAACGCATGTTAATTACACTAATCGATTATTCGGTTCTCAACAATTCTTTTCAGAGTTTTCAACTCGTTCTGAGTTTCTTAAACTTGTTAAAAGTTCTGAACCGGATTCATCATACAAGTCAATCGTTCTCGTGAGACAAGACGGTCGGATCGTCAACGGAGAGCGAATTCGACGCGAGCATTCGAAGGAGGCACTCCATCGCTACCAGAAAGAACCCAGTTTTAAACAAAGGGAAGAATCAAATTCATTCTCCTCTCTTTCGTAATCGGAATCTAAATTGTAATCAATTTTGAGAGAATACAAATCAATTTTTCTTTCATTTCTTTTACTTCGAATTTTTCCACAAACAACGACGACGAAGGGCAACGAGGACTGATGATGGCGAAGCTCGAACTCGCCTGTCTGGGGCGTCGCCTGGAGATGGAATCAGAACCCGCCTGTTGCTGAGGCGAGGGGGTGTCGCCTGTGAGCTTTGGAGAGGCGATGAAACTCACCTGAAAGAGGGAACTCGCGTGAAAGGGGAGAATCTCGCCTGTCACCTTGGATCTCGCCTGTGTGGGTGGAATCCAGCTGGAGCGCACCAATTGCCCTAGGGTTTCCCTATAAAAGGGAAACCCTGTTCACGGAGCTGGTGAGCCCATCTTCAGCGATTTCAACAGAGAGAAAATTTTCTCTGTGGCGACTGAGAACTTCTCAGGATTTTGAGAAGTGATTTTTTTTTCGGTAAAGAAAAATTGAACAGGGCTCCTGTAGTTTGCTACAGTAGAGTGAGTTGAGTTGTTGTGAGAGATCCCAAGTTTCTTGTAACAAGCTTTGTAATTTCTAGTGGTCAAATAAGAAATTAATTGTGCGGCTCCCGTGGACGTAGGCAAGTTTGCCGAACCCACGTATACCTGTTGTCTCGTCTCCTTTACTTATTGTTATTATTTGTGTATTCGCCATTGCTTGTATTGGTTAGTTTGAGTTGGCTTAAACTCGAGCTAGGATTGTTCTCTCGGAATTAATTAGCTTCCGCGACGGTACGAGCGCCTCGCGCTCCCAACATAGTTGTTGGATTTATATCATGATGGTGCAAAATCTTTTACTTCCTCTACATCCCAATCCGGAGAAGGAAATCAAATTATATAGAATAGAGGTTAATGAATATAAAATTTGTTTACTCTTTTTCTCTCCGATCCCTTTAAAAAAACTCCCAAATAAGATTAATCTATTAACCTTACTTCCCGTCTCTTCCCCTTGTTCGACTCCATCTAAACAGGGCGAAAGTACTAAATGTTTTTCAAGCTTGTGAGGATGGCACTTCTTGAATCTTAATATTTACGAAGTTGAATTATAAGAAATATTTGTATATATACCCACTCAAAAAATTTCACATTTAAAAATTTACTCATCTTTCTCTCCACCATCTACTCCCGATTCCCAAGCTCCCCAAAACCTCTTCCCCACCTCCACTCATTCCGTTACCTCCTCCTCTTTCAAATTCCTAGTCTCATCCTAATCTCCTCATCTAATTCATTTCCCAACCTCACCTCTTTTGTCAACTTCTTCAACATTTCCCTCATCTCTCTCCTTCTCTTCCTCCTCTCCTCTCTCCTCCTCCTCATCCGCTCCTAAATTCTTCATATTATATTAAAGGGATTTTTCTAAAAAAAGACCTTTTTTGCTAAATAATTAGCAAAACATACCGTTTTGCTAATTATTTAGTAAAAACGACATCTTTTTGGTCTGTTTGATCAAAAAGAGGTCATTTTTAAAAAACTGCGAGTTCGAAACATACGAGACTGTTAGTCCCGTATGTTTAGTCGCCACTAAGTGGGAGCTAATACGATCCAAAAAACCTACGGAACTACTAGTCCGTAGGTTTCGGGGATGCTCCACATGTTGTAGCTCATGGTTGATGGCCTCCTTTGTTGTCGTTTGGTGGGGCCTTCGTGAGCCGTGTGAACCCTTCTTCTTCTATCACTCTTCTTCTCTGCTCTATCAACAGAGAGCAAGTGAAGAGGAGAAAAACTACAAAGTCTTGTGAAGATAAGGTGAAGCGCAATCCTCGCCGAGGATCAACTCGGAGACACCGTGGACTCCAACGGTGATGTCGGAGCAGTAATAGATGATTTGCGGGGAGTCTAGAACACTAGAGATAGAAGGTGGCGATAACGACCTAGCAAGACGGTGGCTTCTATGCTCGCTATTGATTCAAAGTGGCAATAGACGCCGATGACAACTGAAGTTGTTTGCGACGAGAGGACAGCTTAGGGCATGGAGTTTGTAGTCGGCACAGCGCGAATCGATGATGGTTGAGGCTGCTTGCAACGGCGATGGTGAGGAGATTGTAACATCTCTCGAGTTTGAAGTTGAATTCAATGGTCGTAGGCGTTTGGATTACGGTTGAAAGCTTTGCGGATCTTAAAGGTGGTGACAGGCCATCCGTGATGATCTCCTTAGCTTTTTCTCTTCATATCCATCATACGCTCACGTACAGATATAAATGAAAGAGAAACACATAAATCTACGGGACTACTAGTCCCATAGATTTGTTGTGTTTGTTGTAGCCCACACAAAAAACCTACGGGACTAGTAGTCCCATAGGTTTTTCGGGTCGTATTAGCCTCTGATTAGTAGCGACTAAACATATGGGACTAACACTCCCGTATGTTTCAAACTCGAAGTTTTTTAAAAAGGACGTCGTTTTTTCTAAATAATTAGCAAAACGGTCTGTTTTGCTAATTATTTAGCAAAAATATCTTTTTTTAATCCCTATATTAAATTCTTCATATTATATTAACTTCTTCAACCCTTTTCTCCTCTCTCTTCTCCGCTCCCAAACTCCTAAATTCTCATAAAAGTTGTTTCATATTAGTCTTCTATTCTTGACCGGAGACACTCCTTTTAAACAAACTTAAAATTGAGGGAACTTAATAGCAATTTCAATGATTTGAGGACTAATTTCAAGTTAAGATTTGAGGCATCTATTTGCAATTTCCATTTATGCGAGGGATTAATTTCAAAAATATGAAAGATTTGAGGGACTAAGGTCAACCTAACCCTTTTATTTTTCTAAACAATTAAAGCGACCGATCCTTTAACATTGACAAGCCGGTCCAAACCCGTGCCTCTTCATCTTTCTCCTCTGCTGTCTTCTCTTCAATAAACCCCCAACAAAAATACAAAAAAAAAAAAAAAAACCCTTCCTCATCAGAACAAATTACTAAAATCTAAAAATAAAAATAAAAATCGAAAGAAGCTCGGCGGCCGCTTCTCCTCTTCAGCCTGCACTTGGACACTCGCCATTGCTTCCACGTCAGCATCCATCAGCTTCTTTAAGTACTGGAGCCAGCTCGGTCTTAGGGTTTCTAACGCGATTGAATGCCTGAGCTTTACTTCGATCAGATCAGGTATGCTCTAGCTTTATCAGTTTTATCTCTTTAAAAATTTGAATCTGTTGTGTAGAAAGTAGGGATCTTTTTTTATGGAGCTCACCATTTCCAGAGGTAAAATCTATGATGCAGTCTCTTAGGGTTTAGGGTTTCTAATGTCATTGAAGGCCTGAGGTGTTCTTGGATTAGTTGATGTTTACTTCTCCGGTCGCTTCTTTTATTGATTCATTTATAGGCCTTTAATTTATGTTTGTGCTTTTTTTCTTGAGAAAAATAAGTTTTGCTATTGTTAGATTGTGCTTTAGTTTTATTAGTTTAGTTGTTTGAAATTTGAATCATTCTAAGAGAAAGGAGGGAGCTTGTTGATGAAGCTCATCGTTTATACGATACAATCGAATAGGGTTTTAGTGTCATTGATCTGGCGAAGCTGGTGCTCAAAAGCCTTCCTTCTTTTCTTTTGAAGCCCGAAGCCTCATTGGTTGAGTAGACGAGACATGCTATGATGGGTGGCACACAGAACCATGTCCAAGCTTTCCTTGATCTGATCAGCTAATCTCGCTACTTCTCCAGTTGCTTCTCTTGCCGAATCTTTCTATTACTTCTCCCTAGACATTTAGGTTTATGTCCAAAATATGCATTATCGAAATAGTTGATGAAATAGCAAAGTTTTAAATATCGGATATCGGGGAAATATCGGATGACCAAAATTCATATCGGATTGCGGATATCGGGGAAATATTGGGGATATGTGGTAAATATCGGAATGCCATAATGAATGTTTGCATACATAGTATAATGCATTAAAATGTAATCTCAACATATGTAATGAAATTTAAGCATACAAAATATGAATAATATATGTTTAGGATCACTAATCAACCTTCTAAAACAAACAAAAGTGCAAAGCAACGTTGCAACATTCGATCTGCTTTTTTAGGGCAAAATGTCATTTGATATAATGGGGAAATCTTGATATCTCGCCCAAAAATTCCAAACACGGTATATTATTTTGCAACAAGCTATATAAAAAGATATATTGGTCCACATATCGGCTAATATATCGGCCATATCGGGGATTTATCACTCAAAATAGCCAAAAAGCGGTAAAAAATATTTAAAGACCATATCGGTTGCGGCAAGCCCTGTAAAAGGATATATCGGGGGATATATCGGGCCATGTCGGGGATATTTAAAACAATGTGAAATAGGCTTTGTTTGAATTTGAAGGGTAAATTGCAAAAATCACCCCACAGTTTTAAAAGTGACACCTTACCCTCTCTCTTTTATTTTCTATAAAATTTATTTAGGATGTAAAAGCATATATCATAGGATATGCGAATTATATGCACTCATATAAGCATATCTATGATCATTACATCCAAAAGTTGTTAATTATTTGACTAGAAACTGAAACCGATCAGGTTAAACTGTCAGTTTCAGAAACTAATAGGGATTTCTGTCAGTCATGCAAACCTAAGGGGAATTTTGTAATTTATCCAAATTTGAATCTGTCTGCTGCAAAGAAAGTAGGGATCTTGTTGATGAAGTACTGAATTGCTTGAAGTAAAATGTATGATTGGTGAAGGTATTTGTCATTGGCAAAGATACAATGGGTAACTTTGGTTGATTTGATAAGGAAAAGCAAGAACATTGATGAGGTATGCTGTTTTTGGCATAACACATGCAAACAAGTGACTATGATGGATATTGGAAAAAGTAAATAGCTTAAAGCTGGAATAACACTTGATTGTCTTGTTAGATCCGTGGCAGAAGAAGGTCTTACAAACCTTTGCCTAATTTGAGAAAAAGGTTTGATGGCCATGTTTGGTTGTTTGTTCTACATTCATTTGCCAGCAGTCAGCACACATTTAAAATAGTGACAGATTCTTTGATGTATAAATACTTTAATTGTGTTTAGTTGGGTTTTCACGTCGCATACTTGCCCAAAATAGTCCATGATGTGAATAGACCTCTTCCTTTTTTCCCCACTTGGCATTTCAGAACTACTCTTTTAGGTTCTCATTTCAACTATCATTATCCAAACAACTTTTTCTCTAAAGTTTCAGCTTCTTCTGATCAGGATTCATATGTTTATACCTTCAAATATTCTACTAATTTTTTCTTTTAATACATAATATAAAGTAAATGCCTTTGGATATAGTGAACAAGTGAACGTGTAGTTTTTAACATATAGTATGTTTGAACTGCAAAAGCATTTTTTTATTGCTTCTATTTGTATAAGTAAAAAAGCTATGTTTGCTGCCATGTCCATAAAACAATTCAACGAAAAAATATGTCATTTATTGTTTTGGTGATAAAATCTGTGGCTTCATTACATTACTGTGGATGAATATGATAGTGCTAAGACAAATATCACTGCCAAATGTGCATCAAATCCCTGAGAATGTTAGGAATATTTGGAACATTCCAACATACAAAGCAACATATATGTCCTGCAGTTCAAAAATAACTGCAGTATGTGTAAATATGCAATATATACACCAACATCGATTGTTAAAGGAATTCAGTAATATATCATAGAGAAAGTCAGTAAATTAAAACAGTTTAGCTTTTTTACACTACATTTTTGTAGACAACTACGGTAGTTGGTTCTGATTTACCGTATGCTTCAAAGTTATTGTACCAATCACCTGCTGAAATACTAGTTATAAAATGCACATTGAGGTTATTATTTTCCATCTACTACATCTTGAACTTGAAATTATTCTATTTTCTGTTACCTTACCAAATGCCACACTTGTGTTAATTGGTCTGTGTTGGGTTCGTAAATAGGGGCGCCTCATTTTAAAGATAGTGAAACCTGACAAAATCATATGTGATTTGGCTTTCTGAAGCTTGTTATGAACCTTCACTCTTGGTTCTATGTCTGGTAAATATGTACATAAGTGAGACATATAAATGACTTGAGTCTATCAGCTTACATAAAGGTATTAAATGGTCAAAGGCAGAAATCGTAAGTTCCGTGAAATTTGTTCTGTTATAAATGGCTGATTGGATTCCGTTAAGAATAGAGCTTTTGGGATAAGATTGCACTGAAGTATTTAAATACAAGAGCAAAAGAAGAGGTTTTAGTATCCTAAGCGATGTGAGACTAAAAGAATAATATGCCTAGTAACTATATTTAGCACCCCCAATCAAACTCACGGTCGGTGGAGAACCGAGAGTTTGGATAAGACGAGCCAAATAGATAGTTATTGGCATGATTTGGTGAGAAATGGTTGCACATCGGTGACTAAAATTGCATGCAGCGAGATCATGTTATTGCAATGGTGATCGACGGTTACACGCGGTGGTCGCGATAGGGCGGACTTGTAGTTGGGGGAGAAGGCGCGGTGACTGGACCTTGCAAGCGGCGAGGTATGGTGTTGCAGCAGTGATCAACAGTCACGCACGGTGGTCGCGAGAGAGTAGACCTGCGGTCATGAGAGGAGGCACGGTGACTGGATTTTGCAAGCATCGGTGAGTGGAAAGTGTTTGGCTAGTGAGAGCCTGGCTAGAGGCTGGCAAAGGAGCGAGAAATCTCGCTAAGGCAATTTGTCGAGCACCTTGTGTGCATTCGATGAATAGTTTTGTGTAATTACACTAATCGAAGCAAAGGTGGTGTTGGCAGGCAGAGGTTTGCAATGGAGAAACTGCTAGGGTTTTGTAAGGCGAGAGATTGCAGCGGTAGAGTTTGGACGAGGGTTGGAGCCACAAGGACGATGATGACCAGTGGGTCCGAGTTGTCGGACATGGTCGGAGCTGATCGACGACGTTGAGGGTTATCCTTGGCAGCAGTGACGACTAAGAAAAGGTTGTTGTCGAAGTTGGTACCGAAGCAACGAGGTTTTGTAGTGAGCAGAGGACGGCAAGAGGTTGTGAGCGATGGTGCGGTGCATCAAGGTTGCATCTGGTGTCGAGGACGCCGAGGGGAAGCTCAGAGTTTTTGGCAAAACCCCCTTGGTAGCTCGACGTAGAGGAAGAAGAAAGAGGTCTCTCTGGGATCAAGATGATGGCTCTGATACCATGTTAAGAAATTAGCTTTTGGTTGAAAAGAGAATATTTTATTCATTGCACTGAAGTGTTTAAATACAAGAGCAAGAGAAAGGTTTTAGTATCCTAAGCGATGTGGGACTAAAAGAAAGAGATACAATATGCCTAATAATTATATTTACCAAATTCCATCATTTCCTTTGCAGTTTCATGTATCTTCCTCTTACCTCAGTTTCATGTTCTTTAGGCTTGGCTCAAATCCATGCAACTATATCCCCTGCTTTTTTGGTCTGGAGCTTCTATAATTTAGAAGGTGCACAAATTTGTTTGCAGTCTATCAAGTAAATGTATTTTCTTCTATGAGCTTCTTTTTTCAGTTTTAAAGTATTCATACTAGCATAATACATCGGGACCTTCCCTGGTTACACAATCAGTTTACTTACCAAAGGTATATAATGCTTAAATTTCAGAGTTGCATCGTTGGAGTTGATCTATGCTCATAAAGAAAAGGATGAATACTTGGGTTACATAGTCATCCCTCCTTGACAAGGAAAGAGGCATGGTATCAACTATCAAGGCTTCAGCTCTGATTTTTTTTCTTGATTACTATCAGTATAGTTTATTTTTTACTTCATTGGTAGTTATATATTTGCAGAGCACATACTCGTTTAAGACTTCAAAGTGGTCACCTCTCCCATTGAGGGTGGTTCTTCTCACCTTCGTCATGATATTCGGTGTGTATGTATGCTCTGTTTATTTGAAGCAGATTTCTCTGCAGAAATATCCTGTGGATATATCATTTTCTTCCGAAAAAACAAAATTAAGTTGTAATTCCCATGACATTCCACCTGAGGAGATCCCTTATGTTCATTTTCCTCAACCAAAAACTTTTAGCAGGTAATGCTTTGATGTCTTTAGTTTCTCCATGATGCTTATATTTTTCTTGCCCTCATGCGTTGCTAATTCAAGCAGGACAGAATGCTCATGCACTCCTGTTCGTTACTTTGCTCTTTTATCCATGCAAAGATCTGGAAGTGGATGGTTTGAAACTCTGCTAAATAGTCACCCAAATGTTAGTTCAAATGGGGAGATATTTTCAGTTAAGGAAAGAAGAAGTAATATTACAGCTATCCTTAGGACATTAGATGCTGTCTATGCATTAGACTGGTTAAGTAGTGCTTCAAAAAATGAATGTGTGGCGGCAGTTGGATTTAAGTGGATGCTGAACCAGGTTTGTCCTTTTATCATCTGGTCCACTTTTATTGTTTTTTCTGTCTTTCTGCAAATATAAGAACTGGAATTACTCTTGCTGCTTTCTAGTCCTATGAGAAAAAGGGGTATGGTGTTTTCACTTATCTCGACAATAAATTGGTGTCTCATTTATGGTGTTTACACTTCCCTCAGAAGGCGGACTGATTTTTCATTAGGCTTAGACATCTTTGTATGCTTTGTGGCAATTTATGTCAGATGACAAGTGCAATAGACCTGTTCAAGGCTTCAAGCATACAATATCAACAGCAATTTTCACCTGAACTGTTTATTGAATTTTTCCTGATATGATGAGTACCCTTTGTTGTACAGGGCCTCATGGATCATCACAAGGAGATACTTAAATACTTCAAATCAAAAGGGGTATCTCTAATATTTCTTTTCCGAAGAAATCTCTTGCGAAGGTTCATATCTGTTTTGGCAAATAATTATGACAGACGTGCAAAGCAGCTAAATGGCACTCACAAGTCCCATGTCCATTCTAAGGAAGAGGTCTCCTCTCATGCATGCTCTCCTTTCTGTTTTGAAGTATTGTGTTCACATTCTGCATAGCAGTAGAGAATTTTGATTAGTTTAAATAATCACAGTCCAGAACTGTACTAACCTATGAACATCCTGTTGATTCTATCACCTTGATATCATGCAAATTATAAAGTATAACAGCGTAGTCACGGGTTCATCACTTAACCACTTGCTTAATCCTGTGAATGTTGGATTTGGTATTCAACCACATTAGTCAAAATTTTGTTTTTATAACAGTTAATGTACAACTGGTAGTTGCATCCTACAACTCCTCATGCTTTTAACTTAATGTTTATTATATGTTTCTATAAGCGAAATAACTTCTTATTCATTATATATTTCTATAAGCGAAATAACTTCTTATTCATTATATATTTCTATCAATTAACGATATGTTTTACTTAAACTCAAATATCATGCCAGCTTACATCAACTCCTGTAACAAAAGGATCATTCATCCATTCAAACAGTTACTTAGTAAATACAATTTCCTACTTGTATAAAACCTGTTAATGTGACTTGAAAAAACATAAAAAAAACCATGTTGTAAATAGTGTCAATTCTTTTATTATGTTTTCCTTTCCTGATATGTTGAACCTGTCAGGGCCTCGGCGGATAGCTGGGCATGACTTATGGCAGACCAGTACAGGGTGGACTGGACTTAATTGTATTGGCCTAGGTAGATCTAACTATTCAAATAGAGCGGTCAAGGATGGAGTTGCTAGCACTCAAAAATGAGGTGGAGCTACCTGAAGCATGGAGTTGGAAAGTTTTAAAAAAAGGGTGAAAAAAAGAAAGATCAACTCTTATGGCCTTGCCTCCCACTTGTTTATAGGAGAGAGGAGGTGCAAATAACTCCATGACTTGGCTGGAATTAACATGGATTCTCATATCTTTTAGAAACTCACAACATGTAAACGCTTCTACTTTCCAAAACAAACTACATCATGCATGGGAAGTTAAATTATTAACAGTGATTTCTTATGTCCAGCCCTGACTTCTCTTTTAATAACTTGACACCCATAAATTAACTCTACTTCCAAAACACAGCTTAGAACATGCAAAATTAACGACTAGACCTGGGCAGTAGATGAGGACGTGTTAACCCACCAAAAAACCTCCATATAAACAAACTTATTTCATTTCTGGCATTCATTTCTTGTTTCCTAGTAATTATCTATTATCTACTGATTCTGTCAGATGAACAGCACTTCTATTTCAGCTGTGCATTCCTCAAGCCTTGTCTGTACGATAGCTACTTGAGGTGGAGTAGACAAAGCCGATGATGTTTTCCTTGTTTTGTCTAACACTACTTTTCTTGCTTGATATCTCAATAGCTAGCACTGCAATATTACAAAATGGCTTAATCTTGATAGGTCCCATGATTGATAGCTCATATCTGTCTCTGCTGTGTAACACAAGCACCATATATTGAACAATTTGAAAACTCGTATTTGGATATCTGCATATACATACATTAGCCACTTTCTTTAAATTTGTGCTTTACTTATTCAGGCTGATATTCTTGCACAATTCAAGCCTAAAATCAACACTGCAGTTTTGGTGTCCAACCTTAGTCAAGTTGAGAGCACAACGGCAGACTGTTTGAAGCTTTTCAATACCACACGCCACATCATCTTGTACTATGAGGATATCATCAGCAACCAAAATGTAATGAAAGAAATGTCCCTACAGAAGATGCATTTTCTTCTTCATCTTCTTTTAATTGACCTTGAGATTTTTTTTCCCCTCCTCAGGTATTACAACAAGTGCAAGAATTTCTTAGAGTTCCTGTTAGAAATCTAAAGAGTAGACAAGTAAAAATTCACAGACGTCCTCCTTCAGAGCAAATTCTCAACTGGGATGATGTATACAAGTCTCTGAATGGAACAAAGTATGAGCATTTTCTTCACCAAAGGGATTATGTTACTTAATTGTCTGATAATGATGTTCCATTCCTTCATTCTGTAGAATGTCATGTTACAACTACACTTCATCATAGATCTAAATGATTATACATCAAATTTTGCAACCTGATACATGAACTCTCAATTGTCATTACTTGGTTGTTAAGACCACTATATATTTAAGTGCCGCCACCATCTCCCCATTATCACTAGTATCTAACATTTCTCCATCATCGAGTCTTCTATATATCAAAACTAGTCGTGAACACCGTGCAAAGCACGACATATCATTTTTTTTCTGCTACAGTAATCCCGATTTTAAATGCCACGGTAATTTTTTAATATTTTTGAATTGCTACAGTTACCCCGCCTCCGCTACAGTTTTAACAAAATGCTACAGTATTCCCATGTGCTACAACAATATTTTTCCAAAAAATACCGCAGGATCCAGTTTCCTGTTTGCTACAGTTATATTACTGTAGCATGAATAGTGAATCTTGGGTTCTCCCATTTGTATAGAGAAGTAGATACACCAGAAAGATCTTACAAACTTTAACTACTAGTTGCGAAGCTGATGTGATCCAAAAGTTTATGTCGGTAGGAAAATGAAAACCCACATTATTGCCTCTGCATTTAAGCTTGTGTTAGCAAGGGGAAATCTTCCAGATATTTCTAGTCTAAGAGCTTAAAAGGAGACATAGGAAATTGCATTAACTCGTAATGTATGGACAAAGCTAAAAGTCAAAAGGTAAACAAAAATTTCAGCTTTCTACTCTAATACCAAAATGAACTAATAGCTTTTAATAGATTTGTAAGGACTCCTGTTCTTTGTGAGGTTGAAAAATGCGAATTAAACTTGCATCATTGTAATATACAAAGGACTTGTCAACTTGATGACTTTTTCGCCCCAATTTTCTGCTCTAATACCAAAATGAACTAATAGCTTCAGAAATTATTAGTTTTTTTCTTACCCTTGTTTTCTAAGGTTTATGGACATTTCCCCAATAACTTTGCAGTCATGTTTTTAAACCCTTGATCACTTGATGGTACTTTTTTTATAGTTTCCATATTTAGCAAAGTTTGGATATTTCAATACTACCCTTATGGTTTCATTATCAGAATGAATAAAACGTATAAAAATGTATCAGGTTCACAACAAAAAGTTCTTTTTCCCCCTTTTCCTCTTTCTGCATATAATATCTAGCTCGAGCATGTATCTTCTCTTGTTTCTCCTTTGTCTTCCTCTTCCCCTACCTCCTCCTCATCCTCCGCTTTCTCCTACACTTCCTACCTCTATTTTCTTCCAGTCATGGATAAGAGCAGTAAGCAAAGGTGAATACTATGACTACTGTCTCTTCAGTGAAAATGTTATGTTATCTAATTTTTTTAAAACACGAAAAACATGCAATGACTAGACAATATGACAAATGTAATATAAACAATATATCAAGCTATACTCAGAATTAGTGAGGATATAAAGATGTTTCGACTTTGAATATTTTCAAAATAAGTTTTCTGATACTGATTTTATTAGATTCTTGTGCTTGTGGTCAATGTTAATCCTCGCCTTATCTAAAGTTTCCTTAGCTCTCTTGAAATTTTTCAGCTTGTGGTCAATGCCAATTGTAGGTCTCTCTCTCCACTCTCCTCTCATGTCACTATCTCATTCTCATTTATGTTTTTGCGTTTTTTCGCTTTTCTCCTGCTTAATTTTTTTCTACTTCAATTAAGCATAAATTTGGGTTAATGCTGACACAATTAGCATTTAACACTGATATCAATTGTTGGCGAACAATCGATTCTGATACCAGTTGTTGAGAATTGGTGCACAGGATGCAGAAGTTTCAACCAAATCTCTTAACTAGATCTCGTTTGTCTTATTAGGCAATCAGTCACCTCAGCAGAAGGGGGACACCGATAAAAAACAATGTTCAAACAAAGTGAAGAAACTAATATACCGCAAAATAGTAAACAAGATGCAAAAACATGAGGGTTTATATGGTTCAACGATCGTCTATGCCACGAGAAGAGATTTGAGTCTTTGTTCCTAGAGATTACAAAGATTATGCCATTCTTGTGTTCTCAAGTAATCCACGAGAAGTCTTTCAATCTCACCTAAAGATCCTCACAAATCCTAGATTTCTCTCCTTTGTTTCTTCTCTAGAATTCCTTTACAATATGCAGCTCTTTTTGGCTCTGCTCAAACTGCATACTTGGAAGACTCGTACTTATAGGGTTAAACCCGAGTGCAAAACAAACAAGAATCCTATTCTAAACAAATTTCCTAAAATATGCAATCAGCGCTCACTAGACGCCTATCACACCACTAAGGTCAGTGTTCTAAAACACGACATATGCGGCTACATACTTCGCCGCATATGCGGAATCAGCCCATTTCCGCTTGGAAATGGGCTGATTCGTTGAAATATGCGGTTAGCCGCATAATGGTGATGGAAATGCATACTCGTCCGCATAAAAAGATTATGTGAGGCGAGTTTTAGTTAGGGTTTGAGTGGGTTTCGGGTTCAAAAATCTGAACCGCAAGTTTTTAAACCTGTTTTTTTTTAAATCCCAAACCCGACTAGGGTTTCTTTCCCCAAATTGCTGGCCTCCCTCATCTCTCTATCTCTTTGTCTCCCACTCGCCCCTACCTTCTCTGTCTTCATCTCTTGGCGGCGGCGACAGCAACTTCAAGCGGCGACAATGGCGACGACAACAACAACTGTAGCAACAGCAGGCAGCGTCGACTGTAGAAGCAGGATGAATATATGTTAAAAAATTGCTAGCCTCCCCCATTTCTCTATCTCACATGTTTATTTGCATTTTTCTTAGTATGTCTTCTATCTTTTATGAATTATATACATTTTTATGTATGAAAAATAATAAATATATCTTAAAAATTCAAAAATGCATAATTCTGCATAAATCCGATTAATCAGCGCATAATCCGATTAATCGTGAGTTGCTCTCGAACTGCACAGATAATAAAACCGTGTTTTTGAACATTGACTAAGGTGATGCTCTAGAATTCTAGAGCATATTAGGCACCTATCAGCATCGTCTAAGACTATGCTATTAACAACGAGACAGAGCTAGATGCTTGAGGAACAATCTATCAACTGACAAGGTTTTAAATATCGGATGTCGGGTTCATGTCGGACGGTTGGAATCCATGTCGGATAGCAGAAATCGAGGATATATCAGGGGACATGGACTAAATATCGGATTGCTATATCGGGTGATGCTCATATGTATAATATCATATCCTAAATGTAATTTAAGCATTCCTAAATTCAATATAAGCATACTTTATAAATTTTAGAGGTGACGCCGGCGATGGGTGGATTCCGACGTCGCAGGGAGGCAGAGCCTGCGACGGGATGTCACAGGGAGGCAGTATCGAGGCTCTTCTTCTTCTTCTTCTGTTCGGGGTCTTTCGGATGAGTCACCGACCACCCTCTTCCCTTTATCCCAACGACGTGATACCTTGCCGTCTTCTGGTTCGATTGGGATTCGGATTTCGGAACGCAACGAGTGATGGACGATGGGGGGCCGAGATTGAGGTGGAGAAAGAGCGTCGTCGTTGACGAAAGGAGTGATGAGTTTCCAAGTCCACTGCAGTCCTAATTTCTCTTTTCTTTCTATCGGGTTCATAAGAAATCCTTAAATATGAGAACAGGTCAAACGGGTTTGAGTTTTAATCACTAAACCCAAACCCGATAACAAAAAATAGATCTAAAAAAAGGGTCATATCAGCCGATTTTCAAAATTGAAAATCAATCGATATGCTCGATATGGCCCTGATATTTTCGATTTAGTCCTGAAAACCGATATACGAGTTGAAAACGTCCATGTCGTGTCGCTCAAGCCCTCAAACCGACATGTCGGACATGTCAGTCGACATTTAAAACCTTGTCAACTGGTTAATCTACCTCTCACTGCCTTTCATTGATTTTTTCACTTGCTTTGACTGGTTCTTTGTTATTGAAATAAAAGACTAAATCCTAACAGATAACCCGAACGTGCTTCATTTGAAATCTTTAATCTAGTATGTTTAGGTAAAAAATAGGGTAAATTTTACAAAACCCCTTAAAGTTTGACCCATTTTGAGAGATCCCCCCTTAATTTTAAAAATGTCACTTAAACCTCCTTAAGTTAGAATGTATCAGAACCCCCCCTAAACATTGTTAGATGAGCTTGTAAAAATACCAAAATATCCTTTTCAAATTAACACTCTGATTATTAAATTAAATTAAATTAATGGGGGGGTAGGGTTAGACGGGGTTATCTCAAATTTGGACCATGCTTAAAGGGGATTTTTGCGAAAATTACCTTTAAAATTATATAAGAACATGAAAGGTTTTTTTCCCCATCACAGGCATTTTGGTCATTTGCATACATGATTTTTCACGTGGTAGTCAGATTTAACGTTGTTATTTAAGGGGTTACGAGTGTTGAGCCGGTGCTTGTACGTATTGTTTGATTTCTTTGATTTATACATCATTCGAATATGTTAAGCTGCCTAGTACAATAAGAAAGCTGATTGATTACATCTCTTTCTAGATTATAACTTACAGATTATCTAGTACCTAATATATTAAATCTTTATGAAGAAAGAGACAATGAAAACCTCTTTAACTTTCTATATAATGAGAAGAATAGAAAACAGTTTTTTTATTTGTTAAAATAGGTAGTTCTAGTGGTAGGGTTTTTCTTAGATAAGATACAATCATACGTTTGAAATTCAGATATAGCCTAACCATCAATCTTCTTTATAGATCTAAATAAAAATTATGATGTTTAAAAAATAAAAATGATTGAGATTTCAATGTCGCGAGATTTCAATCAATGCTGTTATTTGGTTCGCTTGGGATCGGGACACGAATGAGATTAGGACTTTTCTTTGATCCCAAAATGAATAATAGGAAGTTCCACTATCCCCTATTTTAAGAACATAGGACTTCCCGTGACCATTATGCCCTTCCACATCTTGCATTCCCCACCGCAATGATATATTATAATATTATAATATAATATGTTAAATTAGGGGGCCATTTTCAGAAGATTGTTTGTAATTTTTAGATTTTCTGAAGATTGTTTGCAATTTATAAATTTTAAAGTGGGTGGTGTATAATTTTCCTGAATTTTATGGTGTTATATATAATTCTCAGATTTCTCAAGGATTTATTCATAATTTTTGAATCTTAAGGGGTTGTTTGCAGATATCATGAGGCTATTTGTAATTTTTAAATTTTTCGTGAGTGTTTATAATTTTTGAAACTTTCAAGGCACCATTTGTAAACTTTTATGGAGTTGTTCATGATATTTTAAAATTTCATCATGCCCTTGTTATTTTCCCAACTTTCATGGGGTTAGTTGTAAAATTTTCAAATGGTTTTTTGTGAAATTTTTAAGGGGATATTTATAACTTTTGAAACTTCTAAGGGGCTGGTTGTAAATTTTTTAAGGGGATGTTTATAAATTACAAGGGGGTGAATTTTTAAACTTTTTATAGGATTTTTTTGTAATTCAGATTTCCTATATTGTTTGTTTTATGGATTTGAAGTTTATAATTTTCTGAATTTTATGGTGCTATTTGTAATTTTCACATTTTTAAGGGTTCATTTGTTAGTTTTGAATCTTAAAGGGGCATATGAGATTATTTGTAGTATTTAGATCTCAGGAGTAGTTTATAATTTTTAAATTTTTAGGGGCTTGTTTGTAATTTTCGGATATTGAAGCAAATAACTAATAATTTTCTAATCTTAAAAAAAATTATATGAAGGAGGGCTTTGGTTAATTGAATTATCAGATTACAGATAATTTTAATTTGATAATAATTCTTAGCTAAAGAGAATTAAAAAGGAGAATTTTGATTATTAGAATTTTTTAATTATGGAATATTTTAATTTTATTAGAATTCTTAGATGAAGATAGGATTATGTGTGAAGTGTGAACATGTCAATTTCTGACTGGATGGATGAACATATGGTAGTTATTGACCCTTTAAGAGTAGCTCACCAATATATACATAAATTAGGGATATGATTATGAGAATTTTTTTTTTAAATTATGGATAGTTATAATTTGATTAGGATTATCAAATCTTTGACTATTAGAATTTTCCAGTTATGGATAATTTTAATTTGATGATGATTCTTATTTAGGTGAAGATAAGATTAGGTGTCCGCGTGTCATCTCTTGACAGGGTCCTTCTACAGATGACTATTTTTTTATATGAAGCATGTCATGCATTTAAATGACACATGTCAGTTTTTGTTGTCTTTAGAAGAACCACCAATTTCTCATTATATATTTACAGATGACTATTTTTTTATTTTTTTTATTTTTGTTGGTTGGGGGGGGGGGGGGCGGGGGGGGGGGGGGGGGGGCGGGGGGGCTAAGTGATATCTATAAAGTTTAGGGGATTTTCTAAAAAAAGGTCATACTTAAGGGGATTTTGTGAAATTTACCTGGATAAATAACTGATATTTGAGCTTGTAGGGTAATTTAGTTTTTGCTCTTTGTGTAAGCGTGAAGCACCTTTTCCCACTTCTGTCACATCTCTCAGCCATTTCTTTTTTTTTAACAGCATTTTATTGCTGAGGCGGCTTTTCTTTTGCTGCAATTCTGCTATATGTTGGAAAAAAAAATTTAATTTCAATGCACAGAAGTTAGGGTTTTCCTTTGCTTGGCTGAGACTTTTATTGTGAACTCGTACTTAATTTGAGGTTCTCCTTTTCTTTTTCCACTCCACATTTTTCTTTGTTACTCTGTTTTTCTCAACCCGGTCTCTCAAGTCTTTTTTTCGTATTGTTTTCAATTGCTGAGCCCATTGTTTTGTTTCTGCAATTCTGCACTTGAATTGCATTCAAATTCAATTTTATCCTACTATTGTTACTGAATACATATGCATAGATAGACGTATTAAATTAACCTTTTCAAATGCTGATTCGATTTCTTTGTTTCTGGAATTCCACAATGTTTGTGGTTCAAATTAAGTTTTATCCTACTACTGTGATAGAATACCAATTAACTGATGTAGTATAGAATCACCTTTTCAATTATGTACCCTATTTGGCTGTTAGTGGTGCAAGTCTGACAAGTAAGCGAACTGCATGACCTGCTTGAAAATAGTGGGCATGCAGTTTGGATTGGGTTTTTGTTTGGGCATATCATATGACCAGATGAACATTCTATTTCTGAATTTACTGTCAACTGGAATTTGGACTTAAATTCTTAACAATCCTTAAGTGAGAACTGAGAACTTGATGCTCTATAGTCTATACTATTATTGGTACCAGTAAATTTAATGCTATTTGCTGCTCTGTGTTGGTTGGAAGTGATCAACGATATATCAATCAGCACTTCCTTGAAAAATGCATTAGTAAAGTAATTATGAGAAATTTGACCCAAACTTGATCATCTTAATTGGCTTTTAGAAATTTCCAGCTATACGTAATATTTTGGATGCATACAAAGCCTGTAGCTACACAGAGGCTGAACTATTTGTTTTTGGTGTTCCTTATGCTGAAATTTATTAGAAGAAAGATTATTACACTACAAAATATACTCGATGTGCATGCTACGAACTACATGCTGTGGAGTTCACAGTCTGTCTTTAACTTTTGTTCGGAAGGTGACCATACTGTGTACACTCCATTTGGCATTGTTAGTCTAGGTTGTTGCAGACTTGCAGGTATGCAAAGTAGAGTTGATTCTAAATCTTGCTTAAACCTAGTTTTTAGTTAGCGGGTCAGGAGAAGAGCTCATCACTGCAATTTTTTTGTGACTGCAAAAAATAGACTTACTATAATTCCATCGTTGGTTAGCATCACATAAGATATCAATATCCTAATTATGGGTGAGCTTGAGACAAAAATTGATGACGTTTGAGTCTGTCTTTTCTTCTGTCAAAGTGGATATTTTTTACATTCCAATCCTTTCCCATACCTTTTAGTAAAATCCTGAGTGGATTCAAAATTGGCAGCCTTTATCTGTGCTTATTCATGTGGTTCTGCTCCGTGGACAGGAATTATGTTGCTCATATCTTGGCTTCATCCTGTTTACATGAAGGATAGATTCCACGAGAACTTTAATATGCTTGGTTCTTTATATTGGTACTAGTAGTTAACCCAACTTGGTGAGTTTTTCCCTCGTGAAGCCTTGGGTATTGTTCATTTCTTCACTAGTTAGGATGTAGTGACTATAATGGTTACCCTTCCCTGGTTTTTAATTGGTTTAACCAATCGAATATATGCATGAAGAATGATGTGATTGCTAACGTGTATATTGTTCCCATTTTACCTTTGAGACTGTTTTGATAAACTATTATTTTGTGTTATTGTATGTCTTTATTCATACAACGTGTCCCTGAATTTCAAAAGATTTGAGTATAAGAAGTCTAATAAAACTGTAACAAAAATCACAGTTGCTAGTGTTGATTCCATCTGAGTAAAGTAAACTATGGTACATCAGAAGTTTCTCTTTGTGAATGAAGGCCGCAGCTTGTGCAAGATTACCTTTCAATGTCTATCCATAGTGAAGAGAATAATGAATGTGCCCATCTAGATCAGTATCAATCACTTTATGCTCAGAGGTTAAATCACCTTTGTTATTGTGCTTTAGCCTAACCTGTATTTGTGAGAAGAGGATAAATCTATGGGGTCTGCGCACTTCCCTTTGACATTAACTGGTTGCAAAACAATATTTAAAGTTGATATGCTTATGCTGCATTTCATTAGAGCAATATTAAATAAGGAACGACTTTCGAAAGCATCCATTTAGGTATAATTATAGAGTGATTTGTGATATTAAACTACTGGGTTGTAAGCAATTAAACTCGCACAAGGTCATACAGAGACCCAGCAATCTTACAGTCATGACTTCAGTCTTTCCTTTTATGTTTGTTTAATATTTACAAAAAGCTGAAGCCTTTTCTTGTTTATTTTTCTGTGATATGTTTCGTTTGTGCTAATAATATGGCACTCACGGGTTTGAGTTTATCTTCATTGCTGAAACATTCGTCGCGTGAGAGATTAGGGAAGCTATGTGTATTCCACTAGTGACTAATTGCTCCAATTTAGCTTATAATAGGAAGAAAGATTTGTTCCTTTGCGTAGAATAATTCATGTGGTGTAGGAGATTCTTCTTATGTTGATGTGTTATATTGATAACTGCTGAAAGTGAATCAAATCCTAAGTTTGTGGCTGTATTAAGTTACTTTACAGAGAAGCGTGTTGTAGTTACAGTTTTTATCTTTTGCAACTAAAACAAGATCACGTATAGCTTATTAAGAGAGTACGACAAAGAAACTTAACATTCTTTTGGGCAGCACAGAACTGATTATGCCACAAATCTGTATCAGTTTGAAGCAATTATGTGCCTGGCATAAACACTGTCTGACAACGTATTTATCC
>BQKN01061240.1:113796-130473 GCA_022839385.1 Asparagus kiusianus | reverse complement strand
CCCCCCCCCCCCCCCCCCCCCCTCCTTTTCTTCTCTATTCTTTTTCTCTTTGATCAACAGCTTCAGAAAACTTTTACCCGAAAAATGTTTTGAGAGGACTGATGCTCAGCATGGTGATTATATTTATGAATTATTAGTAGTTGTAATGTGATATCACAGCACAGGTCCAGCGATCATGTCTCCAAGACAATTTCCTACTATTATCACTGAGAAAAATAATTACTAGTTCTCAATTATTTTGCTGTCATGAGCTATGAACACATTGATCAGATTTTTGCTTTGAACCTTGGAAAAAGCTGCTCATACCTTGCAGAGGTTTGGATCTTTTGTTTTTTCATATTTGTGTTCACTGAGTAGCACCCTTAGAAGTTTGCATAAATTTTACAACGACTAATTCTGTTTACTTTCTGCAACTTGTCCTTCATACTCTTCAGGCTTCTACCTTGAGAATTTAATATTGTTTCTTTGAATACTTTAGATTGTGTTCTGTTAACGAGCGAGTAAGGAAACAAAGACCGAATTGTATAGCGTTTCTCTTTGTTCCATTTCTGCAGATCTGTGACACATTTTCAAGTTAGTCGTTGTTGACATATTAGAATAGTTAAGGGGTTATTTGTAAGATGTATTTGTAGGGGGCCTATATAAGCCCATGTTATTTCATTAATATAATTAGGGTTTTTATTCACAATTTGGTATCAGAGCAAAACCCTAGCCGCTAAACCCCCCCTCCCCCCCCCCCCACCTACAGGCCCCCCCCTTCCCTAACCGAACCCCTTGCAGACCCCCCCTTCCGGATCCCCCCCGACCCCTTGCTCACAACCAGCCCCTCCCCCCACCACCTACAGACCCCCTTCCGCCTCCCCCCACTACCTGCAGACCCTCCATCTTCCGACCTCCTGCCGATCACCAACCCCCCCGGTCTTTTTTCCCCCCCGCCCAACCCCCCCCCCCCCCCCCCCGCCCCCCCGGCCTCTGTTCAGCCTCGACCAGCTCCCCCTCTTCCCCGATCAGCCCCCCCTTCCCCGATCAGCCCCCCCTTTCGCTGCTACTGACCCCCCCCCACCCATTGACCGTCGCTTGCTGCGCCATGCCGGACGTAGAGTTTGGCATGAGTTCCCTCGACTCAATCATCGAACTGATGACAGGAAGAGTATATATCTCACATCGATGAGATATATAACTATTTTTGGTTCTTGTTTCCTCTGAGAAATGAGAATTTATTTGCGATCCTACTCTTGTTGTGCAGCAGAGGTGCTGTCAAAATTTTCACTGCACACAACAAGGGTCGGAAGAGTTGGTGACCAGGTGTTGGGTCTGAAGCCTGTTCGATGGAGGAGATCATCCCCTGCGGAGGTGTTAACTTTGATGAAGCTAATGAAGTTGTCGGCTGGTGAGAGCGCGGCAAAACCATCGAAGAAGTTGGAGCTTCCGACCATCGATCTGAACCTGGATGGACCTAGTACGTACCTGAGCTGGTCACGGCGGGTGAAATACACCCTTGCAAGGAGGAATCTGGAGGGTTATCTGACAGGAGAGGTGATAGAGCCGGCTGAGGACTCGGAAGGAAGAGATGAGTGGAAGTCCACTCACATGTTGGTATATATCTGGCTCCTCAACTCATTGGTCCAGTCGATCGCCGCCACAGTTGATGGCGTTGAGAAGGTGAAGGACGTCTGGGAGAAGTTGAGGAGGACCTATGATGGAGTAGGGAATAACCTGCGGGTGTTCCAGATTAAGAGAGAAATCGACGCCACAGTCCAGGGAGAGCGGACTGTACAGGAGTATGCCACAGAGCTGGAGCGTCTGTGGCTAGATTATGATCACTTCTCACCTCGGGCGAGCTGTAAGGACCCGGGATGTAAAGAGCGGGAGGCCTTCCTACAGGAGAGGACTATGGTATTCCTCAAGGGATTAACATCAGAGTTCGCTCAGTGAATTGCATTGCTGCTCGCTCATCCGAAGATTCCCACGCTTGAGGAGGTTGTCTCTGCTATGATCCAGGAGGAGACTCGTATTAGGCTGCAGGCGGGGACAGGTGGACTTCCTGTGGTGAAGTCAGCACTGGCAGCCTCTAGCAACACTGGATCTAGGGAAGAGACTCGACAGTGCTACAACTGCGGTGCGGTGGGTCATCTAAGGCATGCTTGCACCAAGCCACTCAAAGAAGAAGATTCGGGTGGACGTGGACAGTTCGGAGGTCGTGGTCGTGGTCGTGGCCGTGGGGGGCGACGAGGTGGAAGAGGAGCAGGGAACCGGGCGAATCTGATGGTAGCAGAGGAAGAAGAAGCTGAGGTGGTCTTTACTGAGGAGGATCGTGCTCTCCTTGCGATACTCAGGAGGAAGCAGTAAGTAGCAGGGGATGGAGACTTGAGGAGTGGGACTGAGGAGGCATCCACTTCGTTTTTCGCCAGAGGCAACACTGCTACCTATGCTCATCCGACCAAAGGTACTGATGACATACATGCTCTTGCTTCTATGTCTCCCGACAGATCATCAGAATGGATAGTCGACTCCAGTGCGTCTTGACATGTGACAGGTAATGCTAGTGAGTTCTCATCATATACTCACTTAGCATCGCCTGATAGTATTCAAACAGCTGACAGTATATTTCAGCCGGTGGTTGGTAATGGTACAGTCGATTGTACTGGTTCTGTAACTTTGTCCAATATTTTGCATGCTCCTTCCTTTCCAGTGAATCTTTTGTCCATTAGTTCTATTATCCTCCAACTAAAATGCATTGTTTCTTTTGATATTCCCAAGGTGATTTTTCAGGAGAAGGGGACAGGACGGAGACTTGGGATTGGCACATAGCATAGTGGACTGTGGTATCTAGATCGTGAAGGGCTGGATTCAGCATTGGTGTCAGTCATAGAGGAAGCAGGAGTAGGATCTAAAATGAGTGATGAAAATGAATTAATACTTCATCACCAGCGTTTGGGACATTCATCCTTTAGTGTTTTAGGTAGATTATATCTTTCTTTATTTGAGAAAGCAAATAAACAGAAACTTGTGTGTGATGCATGTGAGTTTAGAAAGCTTACTAGAAGCTCTTATGTTAGTTCCGCTCATAGAAGTTCTCATGCATTTGACTTGGTACATTCAGATGTTTGGGGGCCTTGTTCCACAAGTTCTATGAATGGATACAAGTATTTTGTTATATTTATTGATTGTTTCTCTCGTGTGACTTGGTTATACCTGATGAAGAATAAGAGTGAAGTGTTTGGGTGCTTCCAAAACTTTCATAGGAATGTTCAGACTCAATACGGAGCAGTGGTGAAGGTATTGAGGTCGGATAATGGGACAGAGTATACCAACAGAGTGTTTGAAGAATATTTGTTAGCTCAGGGAATACATCAGCAGACAACCTGTCCATACACACCAGCTCAGAATGGGGTAGCGGAAAGGAAGAATAGACATCTTCTAGAGGTTGCTAGAAACATGATCTTTATGAATGTCCTAGAAACATTGTGGGGGCAAGCAGTATTGACCGCAGCAGCGCTGATTAACAGAATGCCCTTGAGAGTGCTGGATTGGAAGTCTCCGTGTGAGACGTTGAAGGGAGATAATGGTGGGATTCTTCCACTTAAAGTGTTTGGCTGTGTGTGTTTTGTGAAGGACAACATGCCATCTGTCAGGAAACTTGCCCCTAGAGCTGTGAAGTGCATCTTTGTGGGATATTCTGCTACTCAGAAGGGATATGTTTGCTGGAGCCCGGTGGAGAAAAGATTGTTTGTGAGCATGGATATGCACTTTCGAGAACTCGAGCCATATTACACTCGGAAGGTAAATTCATCCGTTGGTAACTCGCCCAATACTAGAAGTATGAGGCGAGAGGAGGAGAATGGTGAGAGATCGGTGAATAATGTGGAGAAATCGATTTCTGTATCGATTCCTTGTGAGGGAGAATTGGTTGAGGAGGAGCAGGAGAATGAAGAAGAAAAGAAAAATGAGATAAGATAAGAGGTGTTAGGCCCACGGTTCAGGGGGAGCTACTAACCTATAGTAGGAAGAGGAAGCAAATTGCAGGAACAGTACCTACATTACCACTAGTGCTTCCAAGTCTCTTGCCAACGCCTGCCCTGACTCCTGAAACACTTACACCACCATCTGTTTCATCCCAAGGTGATAACATTCCTCTTCCTACTCCTCCCACACCAATATCAGTACGGAGGACTACTCGTAGTAATGCGAAAAATCTTCCCGATAGATATGGTTGGGATCTTGCTCAGTTTGTATCATATTCTAACATCCATCCTGCACATGGGGCATTCATTGTATTATTGGACTCTGTTACTGTACCTAACAATTGGCAGGTTTCTAAGAAGGACCCAAAGTGGAAAGCGGCTATGTACGAGGAGCTAGGGGCTCTTGAGAAGAACCGCACTTGGGAGCTAGTAAAACTACCAGAAGGGAAGAGAGCAGTTGGATGCAAGTGGGTCTTCACTGTGAAGCAGAATCCAGATGGACAAGTTGAGCGCTACAAGGCTCGTCTGGTGGCAAAAGGGTATAGTCAGACATATGGCATCGATTATGATGAGACTTTTGCACCGGTGGCAAAGATGAGCACTGTTCGGATCTTAATCTCTCTGACAGTAAATGGTGGATGGAAGTTACACCAACTAGATGTGAAGAATATATTTCTTCATGGAGATCTAGTGGATGAGGTATACATGGAGATACCACCAGGATTTGATACAGATCAGACAGTGGGTAAGGTCTGCAGATTGAAGAAGTCTCTCTATGGGCTGAAGCAGTCTCCTCGTGCTTGGTTTGACAGATTTAGGAGGGCTATGATTGGTATGGGGTACCAGTAGATCAATGCCGATCATACCGTGTTCTTTCGACGAAGTGGAGGCCACATTACCATGCTGGCGGTATATGTGGATGATATGATTATTACAGGAGATGATGAGAAGGAGATTGCCCAACTCAAAGTGAGACTGGGTAAGGAATTCGAGGTGAAAGATCTTGGCTTGCTTCGTTATTTTCTTGGGATAGAGATAGCTCGAGGAGCTGAGGGGATCGTTCTCTCCCAAAGAAAGTATGCACTGGATCTTCTCAAAGAAACAGGGATGTTAGGGTGTAAACCTGTAACTACACCGATCGATCAAAAGTTCAAACTGGGTGCTGAGGCTGGAGAGCCAGTTGATCGTGACAGATACCAGAGACTGGTGGGCAGGTTGATCTATTTGAGTCACACACGTCCCGATATCTCTTTTGCTGTGAGCGTGGTAAGTCGCTACATGCATGATCCGATGAAGGGTCATATGGACGCAGTGTACCAGATTCTTAGGTATTTGAAGAGTGCCCCAGGAAAAGGACTGATATTCAGGAAGAATGAATAAATGAGCATTGAGGGTTATTGTGACTCAGATTGGGCTAGCTGTGCTGATGACAGGAGGTCCACCTCAGGATACTGTATCTTTATAGGAGGCAACTTGGTCTCGTGGAAGAGCAAGAAGCAGTCAGTGGTGACGAGGTCAACAGCTGAAGCAGAGTATATGGCTATGGCCTTGGGAGTCGCGGAATTGTTGTGGTTGAAGAGTATGTTGGTGGAGCTGAAACTGGATCAAGGAGCAAAGATGAAGCTGTGGTGTGATAACAAGTCAGCCATCAGTATCGCTAATAACCCAGTGCAGCATGATAGAACCAAATACATCGAGATCGATAGGTTCTTCATCAAAGAGAAGTTGGACAGTGGATTACTGGAGTTAAGTCATGTTTCAACTAAAGACCAGGCAGCAGATTGTCTGACTAAGGGACTTAGCTCAGTAGATATGGTTAGAGGATGTGACAAGATGGGCTTAGTGGATATCTTTCGTCCATCTTGAGGAGTGTTGACATATTAGAATAGTTAAGGGGTTATTTGTAAGATGTATTTGTAGGGGGCCTATATAAGCCCATGTTATTTCATTAATATAATTAGGGTTTCTATTCACAATTGTCGTCTTGTTTTGATGTAAATTCTTTCTAGTCATTATGAGAAGCTGATGCTGGGCGCCTATTTGAAAAATATTTTGTTGACATTAATTTAAACTCAGCTAAACTTGATATTGCCTTTATATAGTAACAAGTGAAAAGGGGGCAACCCAGTAGGTCGCATGGCAAAGCCATGTCGCTCTACCGTGGGCAAACCTAGGTTCGATTCCCATGTGCGCCAAAAACATAGTAGTTGTGGTTGTTGGTGGTGGTGTTATGTGCGCCAGAATCATATTTTCCTTTTAAAAAAAAAGAGAGTTAGATATATTGCTGATTCCATTGTTAATTCTCGAGTTAGATCCTGCATGGTTGATTAATTGGATCTGTCTTTTGTTCATCATTGTATTGAGTCTGATATGTATAGTGGTTGAAAGTGATTGCATGAAAGTTGATTTGTTTTAGGTTTCTCTTTTTGGTTTGCAAAATCGGAAAGCTCTCTGCAAGGTTTAATTACATGATTGTGATTTGTCCTCTCGTAACGCGTTTTCCTTTGTCATAGCGTATGAAGGTACCTTTTCTCCCCCCTTTGCTGTGGTGCATGAGGAGACACTGCACTTTTGCTTTATCATGCACATTAGTCTTCTGGTCATGGAATCTTAAATCTACAAAGAAATGCTTGTTTAGTTGAAATTTTCATCCTCGATGTCTACTTGATGCCCGTTGGTCGTCTAATTTTTTTTTTCTTATCGCGACATCTTTCTCAGACAATTTTTCTCATAACCAACACCTTTGGCCTCAATATTGCATTAATTATAGAATAGTCCCTAATGACACTTTGGAAGGAAAGATAGCAAGCGCTTCTTTTGTAAAGCAACCAGTGCATGATTAAGGTGGGTGGATTACTATACAAACATCCAATGAATTGCCGTTGCTTTCCGTGTAAAAGTTTTAGGCTTCAGCCTCTCCTCTCAAAAGTTTTCAAGGGAAAGCTCCAAAGCTCACTTGATGAGTGGCCACTCATTGATTGAACATAAAGATCCAGTACGTGAGGTATTTTGCTTGATGAATCTTTGACCGAAAATCAAAGTTTGAACCTCGGGTGGTGATCATGATTGGCAATGGTTGCTGAAGACAGCAATTGAGAAATTGATTGAAGGGGGGGAAATTAAAGAGAGTAGGGGTGTGAGTGATGAAAGTGGGAGAGGGGAAAGAGAGCCTTTTTAGGCTCCTTTTGAAGGAAAACAAATTTGTTTGGGAGACGACAACAATGATACTGTCATGCATGAAGCTCAAGGTGTTGTTGGTGTTACGTATCTTTGGCTGTATGAAAATGGCAAGGTACGCATCGACGGAAGATGCCCAAATACTTTTGATGTGGCACTAAAAAAGGAAAAGCAAAAAAAAAGGGTAAGAGGAGGAGAATAAAACAGAATCATACTACATTCACTATGGATCTGTTGAAGAGTTCACGTGTCGTGTTGGTGCGAGATTCTGTTTGATGATTGCGAGCAAAGTATTTGGGAGGAACCCAATAATTGTCAATTGAACTCCTCAGTAGAATGAGATGGAATTTCTTTGGGCCGGATACAAGCTATAATAAGATATCAACTACACGTGCAACCTTGGAGAGAGAAAACTTTGAAGGTCTTGGGAGTTGGAAATTGTTTGCAATATTGCTTTGCAGCTAATGGTGCCAAACTATATATTATTATTGTTTTGTAAAACTATAGTAATAGGTCGATATTGGCGTACGAACACATAATGCGTGAGACCTCTTTTTATCTAGAATTCGAAGGAAACTATCAATTATGTTGAAAAGGCACGAAGGGGAGAGGTCTGATCAAAGTTACGACGTCACGAGCGCTTGGAAAGATAATGAAATAGACTGTGGCGTTATGAGGCTAACCTCCTTGGTAAGGAAAGAAACTTGAGCGTGCTCCGAGAAATGCATTTTTTGAAGGTAAAGAAGCGTGTGTTTATTCTCCAGAAAATGACACATTGGATGTGCGGGTGACAGTTGGAAAGTTGTCTTGTGGAAACAAATTAGAAATGCTTGGGGAGCTCAGACATATCATCTTCTGCTTTTGCCATTTGAACATTCAATAGAGGAATGTGAAAAAAAAAAGCAATAGCAATTTTTTTTAAATGTTCTTTTATCCTTAAAACACACCTTTTTAGGTCCAAAAATCATGTGACCTTAACTACGAAGTTACGCCCTCTTTATTTGATGTCTTAAAATGAAAGGAATATCAATTACAAAACATTGATCTTTTAAAATAGAAAAGAAAGATCTCCCAACTAGTGCTAGACGGTGCGTCATCTTATTTGTGTGGCGTGTAACATATGTTGGGGGATACCCGGGGCTACGCTAAACCCCTAAAACAGCAGAAACGCAGTATAGAGAAAAGTACACTAAGATTTAACGAGGTTCGACAAACTTGCCTTCGTCCTCGGGAGCCACACAATTAATTTCTTATAAATCAACAAGAAATTACAATGTAAGAGCATATCTCAAACTTGAGATCTCTCAATAAAAAGTTCATTACTATAGCTATAGTAATAACCCTCTTCTTAAATACCCCCTTTAATTCCCCCTCAATCCGAGAGCTGAACAAATCACCAGAGGAGAAGAACAGAAAAAATCTCAGCTGAGATTTAAGTCTGACGCTAGGAGAAAAACGCGAGAGGAGAGAGAGAGGAAGCATCCCGTGCACAGCCCCCACGAGATCTGGGTTTTCCTTTTATTGGGTTTCCCTTTTATAGGGAAACCCTAGCTGAGTTGTCAACAGGCTGTCGACAGCCTGTTAGGAGCTCGCCTGTGCTCGAGGAGCTCGCCTGAAAGTTCTCGAGCTTGCTTGCTTTGCATCGAGCTCGCTTGACGCCACAACCTCACCTGCGTAGGGTTCTCGAGCTCTCCTGACTCGCCCACGCTCTCCTGGCTTGCCCACGCTCGCCTGGATCTTGACTCGACTGGAGTGGAGCTCGCCCGCCACGAGCTCGCCGTCGACCTCGCCTGCTCGAGGTTTGGTCTATACCAGATTCCAACAATCTCCCACTTAGAGATCAAACCGTCGTCAGCAGGCTATCTCAACAAGAACATTCTCTTGTGTGGCTCCGTCCTCATCACCTATGCATGAAGACTAACTGAAGTTACGCACAACTCCAGTTTTTGAATGGTCATCGCCTTTGTTAACATATCTGTTGAACTCTTACTTCCTGGACTCTTCTCTAGTTTCAACACGTCATCTTCCAACTGGGATCTGATGAAGTGGTACCAAGGCCTAATATGCTTCGTTCTAGAATAAAATGCAGAATTCTTAGCTAAGTGTATCGCACTCTGACTATCACTGTGCAAGACATTACTCTCCTGATTGAATCCCAGCTCTGTTAACAAACCCTGAAGCAATATCATCTCTTTACTGGCTTCATCCACTGCTACATACTCAGCTTCTGTAGTAGATAAAGTGATAATCTTCTGTATTTGTGACATCCAACTAATAGTTGTAGTTCCAATAGTGAACACATAGCCGGTGGTGCTTTTTCGATGATCGACTTCACCTCCAAAGTTTGCATCTACGTACCCTTGCACTTCCACCTCTCCCTTACCAAAGTACAAACACTTCTGTGTGGTACCTTATAGATATCTCAGAATCCACTTGACCGCTTCCTAATGAGCTTTTCCTGGATTCGACATAAACCGACTGACCACTCTCACTGTATGACCAATGTCTGGTCTCTTATAAACCATTGCGTACATCAAGCTTCCAATGGCTGAGACGTAAGGAACCTTACCCATACCCCCTTTCTCTTCATCTGACTGAGGAGAATGATCCTTTGATAACCGGAAATGATTGTCCAAGGGTGTGCTCACTGGTTTGGCATCGCCCATATTGAATCTCTGCAAAACACGGTTGATGTACTCCATCTGAGATAACTTCAAGAGACCTCTCTTCTTATCTCTCGTGATTTGCATTCTAATGATCTTCTTTATTGTACCCAAGTCCTTCATGTCAAACTCTTTTGACAACCGCTGCTTCAAACTCCCGATATCCTCCATATTTACACCTGCAACCAACATATCATCAACATACAGCGATAAGATGATATAACTAGACTGATATCTTTTAAAGTAGCAATAGTGCTCGGTGTTGCACTTTTAGAAACCTTCCATGTGCATGAAGCCGTCAAACTTTCTGTACAACTGTCGTGTGGTTTGTTTCAGGCCATACAAGCTCTTCTTGAGTCTGCACACCAGGTTCTTCTTCTTTTCTTCTGAAAAACCTTCTGGCTGGTGCATGTATATCTCCTCTTCTAGATCTCCGTGGAGAAATACCGTCTTCACGTCCAACTGCTCGAGATGAAGATCTTCAATAACTACAATACTCATCACTGCACTGATAGTATTGAGCTTCACCACTGGAGCAAAAATTTTGGTGTAGTCAATTCCTTCCTTCTGCTGGAATCCTTTGATAACTAGCTGATCTTTATATCTTCTGGAGCCATCCTGCTCCTCTTTTATTCGGTACACCCATTTGTCGTGAAGTGCCTTCTTACCCGTGTGCAACTCAACTAGTTTCCATGTCTGGTTTGAGATGAGAGATTTTATCTCATCTTTCATGGCAAACTCCCACTTGTTCGCATCTTCACTTTGACAAGCTTCATCATAGCTTTTAGGCTCCTCTCCATTTGTCAATAACAGATGGTTCATATATCTCCTATTGGGCACAAGAGGTCGAGAAGATCTTTTTAATATCGGAGCCGGTGCGTCGGACTCCTGCACACCGTTCTGTCCAACAGGCTCTTCTGGCTGAGGACCTTTTGCATTGAGTTCTTCCGAGAGGTTATTCGGGACATCATCTGCATCTACAAATGTTGACTCGCTCTCTGAGTCATCTGTCTTGTGTATGTCCTTACACATTACCTTCTCGTTGAATATCACATCTCTGCTCCTGATCACCTTCTTATTTTCGTTGTCCCAAAAACGGTAGCCGAACTCATCTTCACCATACCAGATGAATGTGCATTTCTTGGACTTGGGATCAAGCTTATTCCTGCATTGATCACTAATATGCACATAAGCTACACAACCGAAAACTTTGAGATGTGAGAGGCTTACTTCCTTTCTGCACCATACCTCCTCTAGTATTCTGTGCTCCAATGGAACCGATGGACCTTGGTTGATCAAGTAAGCTGTTGTGTTGACTGCTTCTGCCCAGACCTGCTTCGGTAGGCCCAACTGTATCCGAATGCTTTTGGCTCTCTCTATCAGCATTATGTTCATCTGCTCAGCTACACCATTGTGTTGAGGCGTGCCGTGCACGATTCTCTCCATTCTGATCTCGTGCTCATAGCAGAACTTCTTGAATCTAGTGTCTTCATACTCATCACAATTGTCTGTTCTGAGTTTTTTTTATTCTCAGACTGGTCTCATTCTGGACCATGGCTTTCCATCTCCTGAAATCCTTAAATACTTCTGACTTATGCTTCAGAAAGTAGACCCACACTTTCCAAGAGTGATCATCGATAAAGGTCACGAAGTAGTGTTTCCCACCAATGGACGCGATAGTGGTTGGTCCCTAAACATCTGAGTGAACGAGCTCTAGTTTCTACTTCCTAGGGGTTTTGCCACTTGTCTGAAAGCTGACTCTCTTCTGCTTTCTATCTATGCATTCTTCACACATGTCCATCTCCACTGACTGCGGTCCTAGGAGTTTTCCCTTTGTGTGCATGATTATCATCCCCTTCTCACTCATATGACCAAGTCTCTGGTGCCACAGCTTTAAAGTCTCATTGTATGCTGTAACTGAGATCAAACAACGTGCACCTACTGTTATATACATGGTACTAGTCTTCTTGCCTCGGTCAATCGTCATTGCGCCCTTTAAGATCTTCCAATCATCTCCATGGAAGGTCGTAGTGTATCCTTCGCCAGTCAACTAGCCTACAGATATTAAGCTCTTTCTCAGATCGGGAATAAGCCTGACATTCTTCAGCTCCCATACTGACTCGTTCAACTTAATTTTCACTATACATTTGCCCACAATAGCACACGGTTGATCATCATCAAGGTATACATATCCAAGATTTTTAGGAACATACTTCTTGAAGAATTCTTTCTGAGAAGTAGCATGGAACATCACTCTTGAATCTAACACTCAAGATTCCTCATTGCTCTCCAAAGAGCATATCAATACGTCATCTCCTCCTCAAGTGGAAGTGACATTCACCTCTGTCTTTGCCTCCTTCTCCTTCTGTTCCCTCTTGCACCGATTCTTGTAATTCCCGGTCTTTCCATAATTCCAACACTCGACATTCTTCGAGTTGTTGCTTGGATTCATTGACTTGGACCTCCTGTCATTTGATCTACCTCAGTAGTTTGATTTGTCTCGTTCGTTCCCTCTGGTTGAATTTTTACCTCTTAACTCTGTATGTAATACTGAAGAGGTTGTAGCTTCACCCGACTCTCTTCGTTGGATCTCCTTACTGAGAACTAGATCACGAACGTCATCGAACTTTAACTTGTTGCTTCCCGATGAGCTACTCATAGCCGTGACTGTAGCGTTTCAGCTTTCTCGTAGGGAAGACAAAAAGATCAACGCTCGAACTTCCTCACCAAACTCAATTTTAACTGAACTCAATTAGGTTGTGACAGTGTTGAGTTTATTGAGGTGTTGTGCTACTGACGCGTCTTACGTCATTTTCAGATTGAATAACCGTCTCATCAAATGAACTTTGTTCGAGGGTGATGGCTTCTCATACATATTTAAGAGTGCTGTCATAAGACCTGTTGTGGTCTTCTCCTTCGTAATATTGAATGTAACATTACGAGTTAACGTCAATCTGATAACTCCGAGGGATTGTCTCTCTAGAAGGTTCCACTCATCTTCCTTCATATAATCTGGCTTCTTCCCCGAGAGAGGTTGATACAGATTTTTTTAATACAGATAATCCTCTATCTGTATTTTTCATAATCCGAAATATGTTCCATCAAACTTCTCTAGTCTCACTTTTTATTCATCTACGACCATAACTCCCACTTGAATCTGACTTTCTCTAGATCATTATAAGCTCTTATACCAGTTGTTGGGTAATACTCGGGGCTACGCTAAACCCCTAAAACAACAGAAACGTAGTATAGAGAAAAGTACACCAAGATTTAAAGAGGTTCAAGAAACTTGCCTACGTCCTCGGGAGCCACACAGTTAATTTCTTATAAATCAATAAGAAATTACAATGTAAGAGCAGATCTCAAACTTGAGATCTCTCAATAAAAAGTTTGTTAATACTGTAGCTACAGTAATACCCTCTTCTTAAATACGTCCTTTAATTCCCCCTCAATCTGAGAGCTAAAAAAATCACCAGAGGAGAAGAAGAGAAAAAATCTCGGCTAAGATTTAAGTCCGCCGCCAGGAGAAAAACGCGAGAGGAGAGAGAGAGGAAGCAGCCCGCGCACAGCCCCCATGAGATCTGGGTTTCCCTTTTATAGGAAAATTCTAGTTGAGTTATCGACAGGATGTCGACAGCCTGTGAGGAGCTCGCCTGCGCTCGAGGAGCTCGCCTGAAAGTTCTCGAGCTCGCCTGCTTTGCGTCGAGCTCGCCTAATGCCATAACCTCGCCTGCGTGGGGTTCTCGAGCTCGCCTGACTCACCCACGCTCGCCTGGATCTTGGCTCGACTGGAGTGGAGCTCGCTCGCCACGAGCTCGCCTGAAGGACGCCTCGAACTCGCCGTCGACCTTGCCTGCTCGAGGTTTGGTCTACACCAGATTCCAACAACATATGACATCTTTGGCGATGAACAAACCAGCCATAGGTTGAACGATTCTTCAAAAAACTGTCTCCAACACCATGAAATTGAAAGTCTTTATTCTTGAACATTTGGGCTTGTCCCAAATAACCGGTTTTGATCAAGAGCCAATATTTCGGGGTGTTCTGCCGACATTCCCCTAACTGCTGAAATTGCAAAGGCCCCCCAATGCATTTCCAAGACTGTACCAAGTCACGCCGTCCACACCGGTATAACTCGAAGAGCCATCGTAGCTTTCATCCACATTCAGTTTAATTTCCCCACCCGAGGTGGTTGCTATCGATCCCCGCCCTAGCAGTCTCCCTTCTCAAACCATGCATGACCAAAATCCCCCAGATTAACTCTACCCCATTCATCAAGAATTTCGGCCGCTCTTCTCTATACATCACTCAGATCCGGCCGGATTGCGTTCAACAAATTAAGCTGCAAACCAAAACATGCCACGCACCAGAGCTCCAAATTAGAGGAGTCAAGAGTCATCAAAGTTTCCAATCGCCAACAAAAGTTTCATGTAGACCAATGCGCGCCTGTGTAGATGTATCGCCATGGAGCTATCCTGCATGCATGTCTTGATTATCCGAACACATGCATAAGGCACGTTCCACAGGTTCCAGTACCTCCTCATGGTACCGAGCACGCTAGGGATTCATATGGATATATATAACGAAGATTTATGATTATAAGCCCTTGCAGTAGAATCCCATGCCACGCATGCCCCAAAAAACTCTTAATTTTAGAGCCCCCACATCACCGTCACATGGTCCTGTGAACCCGTCCGTGTTAGTTGCTCCCACCTCCTCCATCTCGAGCTCCTACTTGTTTGCTGTCCAATGCAATGTGGCATGCCAAATTGACTGAGACGTAACCCTGAGCCGGTAGTCCAGTTCAGGGGAGCCTAGTAATGGAACTTTTAAAATCCGTTACACGTCGATCTCCCACTAATAGCTCATACGTAGGGGTGTTAACGGAGCGGATACGGTTCGGATATGACACTTATCATATCCATATCTGCATTCTATAAACGGATACGGATATGGATACGGATTATTTTCAGTAAGAAAAAAACATTAACCATATCTGTCATTATCAGAAAAGGATACGGTTCGGATATCTGAGAATCGGATCGAATACAATCACAGATATGAAATGGATATTCGACAAATGGATGTGAATCGGATATGAATTAGTTCTAAATAACAATATCAAATGTGTTACCAAGCAACAAAGATGACAGACTGTAGTGAACCAAAGACTACATAAGAGACCAAGAATCACAAGACGCAATGCAATGAATCAAGCAAATTATTAAGGACAAGTGTTGCAAGCTCCTTAGAAAAATAGCAAAAAATATATTGATAATGTAAAGCTATGGCCTCTACTAACATCAACATAGTACTGAAATTTGAAATTTAAAGACATAACCCAAATAAGCATTGCTGGCTTTCATAGCAAGTTCACAACTCATTATTTAATTTGAACTCAACAATCTAACAAATCCAGTGTAGCAAAAACAACATCTCCTGACGACACGATCTGGCCGAAGACGAGGCGGACGGGGGCGAACTGGCCGCGACGACGCGAGCTGGCCGAGGCGACGCCAACGAATTGGCCGCGATGACGCGGGCGGTGGGTTTGCAACTTTGTTAAGCGAACACGGGAGTTGGGACAAACAACGCCGACGGGTTTGCAACTTTGTTAGGCGAACTCGAGAGTCGGATACGGATGCGGATCGGTTCGGAAAAATCTGAACCGTTTGGCACCCCTATTCATATACCTTCCACGTTCCCTTAGGCTGTTATAAATTCCTTGATGCACAAGTCAGCTCTCAACATGTCAACTGAGCTGATAGTTTTGAATGCCCTTGGAAAAGGAAGCCACTTATCCACCCACCCCCCTAACCCCACCCCCACCCCCAACTCTCTGCAGCCTATCTTCCAGTCTATAGATTCAAAGATGCTTCTCCAAATATACTACTATAACAAGAACATCAAAGTCTTTATCGTAAATATTTGGGGTCGGCTACATGAATCATATTTTTCTATTCCATTATATTATGGGACATCTCTTCCGTTAAGTTCATATCATTCTTAATTGCTTTTAACCAAATTCTTTAAGGTCTACCACTGGATCTCCTAGCCTCATTAACTATAATACTACTACTTTTTCTAAGCGGCGCACTAAAATGTTACCATTGTACATGACCAAAACCATTTTAGTAAATTCTCTCTCATTTTATTCTTAATAGAAGCAACTTTTAATTTACTACAGATACACACATTTCTTATCCTATCTTTTAGTGTATACTCACAAGACCATCACAACATTCTTATTTCTACTATACTTATTTTTTACACATGTTATTTTTTAATTACCCAACACTCTGACTCATAAAGCATTGTTTGTCTTATAACCATCTTATAAAAAATTTACTTTAGTTTCGTTGACATTTCAATCAAATAAGACTCCCAAAGCGCTACTCCATTTCAAACATTCTGATTTGATTTGATGAATAATATCATCCTTAATCTAACCATCATGCCGAATGATTCTTCCTACATAGCAAAAATGTTTATTTTTAGATTTTTTTTACCATTAATGTGTACTATAGGCTCTTATCTTTTCTTAGTTTTACAAAAAATGCACTCTATATGTTTTTATTTTACTAATTCTAAAACCTTTAGATTAAATAACTTGTCTTCATTTTTCTACTTTAGAAATTATACCTCTTGTAGTTTCGTTAACTAACATTCTATCATCCGTAAATAACATATATCATGGGATTTCATCCTAAACGTGTTTAGTAAGTTAGTCAATAACTTATGCAAAAAGATAAAGGCATAAGGTTGACTCTTGGTGTAAACCTATAGTAATAGGAACCAATTTTATCCCTCCTTCATTAGTCTAATTGTTATTCTATCATACATATCCTTAATAACATTGATATATATATATA
>BQKN01061240.1:87034-98796 GCA_022839385.1 Asparagus kiusianus | reverse complement strand
GGGTTTATGAGAGATTTGTAACCCTAGTTTGCTCCTCTTGATTTCTATTAGTGAAAACTCCCCCCTCCTTGCCCCGTGGACGTAGCCATCTCGCCGAACCACGTAAAATCTGGTGTTTGATTGTTTGTGCTATTGTTGGTGTGTTTGTTTATCTTCTCTCGGCGATTTGTAATGGATCTCGGCACAGGGGTTTCTCCCCAACAACATGTATAACCTATTATAAGATTAGAAAAAAGATGAGACCTCAGATAGTTGATTAATCTGATCACATTAGCTTGCTCAAATAAACAGTGTATGATATTAATTATTCCGTCACTTAAAAACCATGGTTTTTTTAATTATAAAAAATACCATGGTTTTTTTTAATTATAAAAAAAACATAGTTTTTTAGCTTTTCATGCCTTTCTAGTACATTGTCCATCCTCCCACCTATTTTTTCCCTCCCTGAACAACTTCGTAAGACTTGTTTTACTGATTATTATTCTTCATATCAGAACTATATATACAACAAGTTGCAGTTTCCTTGAACTTCTATAATACTGAACACAGACAACTGAATAAAGTGCTGATATAAGATCGAAAACATAAGTAACGCAGGATATCTGCACATTTGAAAATCATCCAGTTCTCAGAAGAACTTGGCGAATTTTGGTATAAACATTTTGTTAGAAAAGTATAACCTTATAGTTTTCTTGTATACCTCTTGTCATAAAGCTATCTTCATGTGAACATTTTCTGTATTCTGCTTGTTAGAATATAAAATTACTACTCCCAAACCTTACTAAAACTTCAGAGTTTCGGTGTAGAGGAAGGGTCCTTTAACACAGTTTTTCCTTTTCTCACTGCAAAAAGCGTCAATCGGAGAAACAGTCCGGTAGCCGTGCCGCATCAAACATGACAGCCAACACGTGTGAACCACTTACACCCTCTTGAACCTCTCATTCTGCAGCATCAGAGCGCACCATTCTATTTCTTCCCTCCGTCTCTGAGCTAATTGGGTGCATCTCACATCCTTCACCACTATCCTAATGCTTTTAGGCCCTCACCACTTGTATCTAAATTGGTTAATACTAATACCCTTTGCAAATTATTACATCATCACAGAATATTCACTTGATACCCCCACTTGTTTAAAAATTTCAAGGATCACCCCACAAAGTTCCACTCCAAATGAGTATAAATAGGAGACATGGGTGCAAGCCATTTCCTTAGGAGAACACCACAAGCAAAGCAAACTTGGGTTTCTTCCTCCTCTTCTTCTTCACTAGTTAAGCTCGAACAATGGAGAGCCAACTAGCTACAGGATGCTGTGGTGACCTCTTTCAACTGTGCAAGCCTTATATTGCTATGATTTCGCTCCAATTCGGATATGCTGGCATGAACATAATCACCAAAGTGTCTCTAAACCGTGGAATGAGTCACTATGTGCTTGTTGTCTATAGACATGCTTTTGCTACCTTGTCTATTGCTCCCTTCGCTCTCATTCTTGAGAGGTAAAATATTGGATGACGAAATAAATATTTACTTTAAAAATGTTTTCCTCAAAATTTCTAACTTTATAATATGCTACCTTAACAGGAAAGTGCGTCCGAAGATAACATTCTCCCTTTTCATGCAAATATTCGTACTTGGCCTACTAGGGTTAGTAGACAAATATTTCTTTCGTGCATCATGTCATTGATTTATAGAGAATATTAACTGAACAGAACTCGTTTAATCTTGCAGACCGGTGATAGACCAAAACTTCTACTATGCAGGGTTGAAGTTCACATCCCCTACCTTTTCTTGCGCCATGAGCAACATGTTGCCCGCTATGACTTTCATGATGGCTGTAATATTCAGGTAGATACAGGTTCTGCTCAAGCAGTATCTTGATACACATATTCAGCCTTGGTTGTGTATTATGGTTTCCTTCAGTTTCATGAATACATATAATTCTTGCAATTGTGAGTATAACATCAAAAAAAATTTATGCTTTGAATTAGGATGGAGAAGATAAATCTCAAGAAGGTGATATACCAAACCAAGGTAGTAGGTACACTAGTGACAGTTGCCGGAGCAATGTTGATGACTCTCTACAAAGGACCTATTGTTGAAATGGTATGGAGCAAATACGTGCATCTTCATCAAAGCCCAGTGTCCACATCAAGTGAGTCAGCCAACAAGGACTGGTTCCTAGGCTCGATTTTCCTCATCATTGCTACTCTAGCTTGGGCTTCTCTCTTCATTCTTCAGGTACATTTACATACCACAAAATCAACATTATGATTAAAAAAATGTTGGTTTACTTATAGCATTTGCTATGTTTTATTGCAGACTCACACGTTGAAGTCATTCTCCTCTGCCCCTCTCTCCCTTACTTCACTCATTTGCTTCATGGGCACTCTTCAAGCAATTGCAGTCACTCTTGTGATGGAGCACAAGCCATCGGCTTGGAAAATTGGTTTAGATATGAATCTCCTTGCTGCTGCTTATGCTGTAAGTTATCTCTCTATCCTTCTTCAATAAGTTTTAATTTGTGTTGAATTCTGATAAGTTTCTATCTCTATGACAATGAACAGGGAATTGTGACATCAAGTATTGCCTACTATGTCCAAGGTCTTGTTATACAGCAAAGAGGGCCTGTATTTGCTTCAGCTTTTAGCCCTCTAATGATGATCATAGTAGCCATCATGGGCTCTTTCATTCTTGCCGAAAAAATCTATCTCGGAGGGTAAGTGACCAAAATTTGAACTTTTTGCTTGCTCAACTTTTTCATACTTAGAACCTACAAGCATTGAATCTACAAGCATGGGCTAAATCTCTTCTGCTTTCCAGTGTTCTAGGGTCTATATTGATTGTGGCTGGGCTCTACTCAGTGTTATGGGGAAAATACAGGGAGAACAAAGAGAAGAAAGAGGCAGAAAGAATGGTTCTGCCATTAGCAATGAAGGAAATCGAAGGCAATGGGAAATTTATAGATGTCATAGAAATAGATGATGTGCAACTAGAGAAGGCAAAGGCCAACCAGGGAATTATCAAAGTTCGTGCACCGATGCCCGAGGTTTCCATGAAAGCAGAGGAGAAGCCAGAGAATAGGAACTAGCACGTTTTGAAGTCTGAAAAGAGGGATTGAGTGAGAAAGAGGAGAGAGGTCTTTTTTTAGGTGGTTCATCTTAACCTTCTCCTTTTCTTTTTTTTTCTCCCTCTTTCTCATGTATTTGGTATATTCATATGTAATCTAGTGATATTTTTCCTATTTTGGAGGAATGAAACGAAGTTTTATAACGTCTCCTAATCATGATATTCCTACTATCTGTGCTCATATAAATAATTAATGGGAAAAAACAAAAGGGAAAAGAAAATAATATCCATGAAATCTACAATGTCTAATTTGCTAGTTAATAACTGAACGCAGCCATATTTCCAATTATGCCTATTATACCTTCTTGATAATTGACATACAAATGAGAACCGAAGAACATGAAGAAAGCATGCTTTAAAAACTTTGTGTCACATATACCAACGCCTCTAAGAACTATCAAAGAATATAATCTGGTTAGATTAATCTCCAACATATCATCAAGAGGACAAGTTGTTCGATTGCAATAAACATGGAAGGAATTGCACACTACTTCAATATATTATTGATTCCTTTCATACTGTTGTTTTAAATTTCTGATATGCTATTCTTAGGTTCAGCTCCTAATGGATCATGACTCAAAATAAAACCTTATTGTTGCCCTTTTATATTATATATGAATCATGCACAATATCTGGTGGCAAAGTCAAAACATATTCCTTGATAAGCATATCAGAAAAGCAAACAGCTGTACGTACAGAAGACATATAGTCAGTCGATGATATTTTTCCTATAATCTCCAACATAACCATTTTCCAATATTTGCATGTAATGCTTTTGCTTAACACTTACATGTCAGATTTTTCTATAACCTCCAATATTGTGGTTGTTTACCTCAGTTTATCTCAAATGAACCAGCTCCAGAATGAAGGCATACTTCTTATCAAAACTGGAGATCTTCATATCATATATTCATATTTTTCGACATCATATCTTGTATTTTTCTATAACCTGTGAGCCTATTCATCGACAACATATTTCCCAATTAGCTGCATCATATGTTAAGCCAAAAACAACAGATGAATTGATTGCAATAAGGAAGGGTTGTTAGGGGACAATAATCAATGAAGTGTGCAATATCTACGTAGTTATCGATGTCTCCTATGGGATGAACACAATAAACATTTCCCACTTGAGGCAACGCCAGGCCTCCATGGGAGTCAACTAAATGCATTATGATTAATATACAATGATTGTTTTCTTAACAGATTAAAAGACAGCAGAAGACAATAAATTTTTATACCAGAAGGCACAACATAGTTAAAAAAATCTGCTCAACTGAACTTCTACATCAGTAAGCACTTAAGAAAATAAACTAAGCTCATTATTACTCTGAACTCAGCATCTCAACAAGTTATGTATGAGATTTTCATGGATTTTTTTATTTTTATTTTTATGTTTATTTTTATTTTTTTGCAATCTGGAGGGGGTTAAAGTAGATGGGATCGAGAAGATTCAGTTGGTTGGCAAGTGTGTTGGATTAGCAATAAGCATTCAACAAAAGAAAGTGGGAAACCCAATAATCCTCAAGGGATCATGGGAATGACCAATGTTACCATATAATTGCATCGAGGCCATCGCCTTTGATGACATAAACCAATGCTTTTGGATCCATAGAATTGTATTCCAAAGGTAAAGGTTCTGCATTCTATTGAGCGTAACTTTTATTCCACTAGTATATGTACATATAATGCATATAATGTTTCCTTGTCTGTGTGGGAATGAATTGAGAGGGGTTCTGTGGGGTAATGTGGTCCTGGAAAGAAATTGGGAGTTACATAGACTTGAATTGGTAGATAAATCTCATATGGATTAGAAATGAAGCCGTTCTCATCTGGAAGAATCAGTCTACTTCATTGACTTTGTGATTATTTATAATTTTGGTGATTGATTCCAGTGAAAACCTATGTCATTATAAAAAGTGCAGAGATTCTTCCATTTGTTAACACTGTGCACAGATCCTAATGAGGGGATACACCTAGCCTAACGGTTATATTGGAGGAATAAGTTAAAGAGTATCAGGGGGATACCCATTAAAGAAAAGAGCAACCTCCTGAAACGCAGGAGTTACAGCTACAGTAGAATTCTCACCAATCTACTGTACTAATATATTGGGAATTCTAGGCTTTACATTTTGGATATTTCTTTGGATATATTGTGTTTAAGATGAGTATGCATCATGGATGGAATCTTATTTTATTTTTTACAAGATCAGCTGGTGAATCATCTGTTCACCTTCATGTTCAAGTTCTTCGCACAAGCAAGTCTCGTCTTTTTCAAAATTTATTTTACCAGTTCGTCTTTTTCATGTTAGTCTATGGAAATACTAGCTTCTATAGAGCTATGCCAAATGGAGCAAACTGAAGAAATGAGATCTTTGAGATCGCTACATTCCAGAAATGTTGCAATCAACATATTGACACACGGACATTATAAGTTGGAGCACTTAGGGGGGGTTATTGGTTGGGACAAATTGGAGCCAAGTGGGAAAATTATTCCAATGGAACAATTTTGCCCCTTTGGGATATTTTGAGTGGGATAAAGTGGGATAAAGTGGGATAATGGGATAATTTGAGCCTTTGATTTGACAATTCATGTGGGATAATTGATGATGCGGCACCTTATTAAAATATAATTTTATCTATTAATTACTTCTAAATTAACTTATCCAATTGGTTTAGTATATTATTTAGTATATTATTATAATATAAATATTATTTTACTTTATATTAAAATATAATATATTGTACTATACTTTCAAATTACTATTATTAATTATTATATTGTATTATATTATATTATATTAGCATGCTATACTATATATAATAATTAATATAATATAATATAAATATATTTAATATAATATTTTAATAATATAATATTTAATATGATACATTATTTTATTTATACAAAAATATAATATGTTATACAATAATTACTAATTAACATTATATTAGTTGCTACATTATATAATAATTGATATAATATATGAATAATATATATAATATAATACTTTAATAATATATTATTTAATTTAATATATTATAATATAGTATCATAGGATATAATGTACTTTATAAAATATTATAATATTTTACTTTATTCAACGTAATTATTATATTATATTATAGTAGTATGTTATATATATAATAACTATAATAATATTTTATAAATTAATTATATAATAATATATTATATAATAATATATGTTATTAAAATATTATATAATATTATAATAAATACGTTATACTATAATTACTAATTAATATTATATAATAATATATTACATAATACTATTAATATATGTTATTAAAATATTAATATATGTTATTATATAATATTATTAATATATGTTATTAAATTATGTTATTAAATATTAATATATGTTACTAAAATATTATATAATATTATAATAAATACGTTATACTATAATTACTAATTAATATTATATAATAATATATTACATAATATTATTAATATATGTTATTAAAATATTATATATATGTTATTAAAATATTAATATTAATATATGTTATTACAATATTATATAATATTATAATAAATAACGTTATACTATAATTATTATTATATAATATTATTAATATATGTTATTAAATTATGTTATTAAAATATGGGAAAATTGCTTTAAGGCCCCAAAAATGGATAAACAATGTGGCCCAGCCCCCTGTACTTTTAATTTTTGGTATAAACCCAAAATACACCCCAAAACTTCATTTCCGCCCCTCCAGCTCACTCATTTATCAGAATACCGAAGCTACCCTTCCCGCCCACTCTGTGCGTTGGTAACGGTGCCGCCCACTCCGCTACTATCGAGGCGCTCTCTCTCTCTCTCTCTCTCTCCTCTCTCCCTCCCGCACTCTGTCTCTGGCCATCACTCCGGCGAAAAACCAAAATCCGCTTCTAGGGTTTGGTCGAAACGGGGTCGAAGATGGGGAAAAAATCGGCGAACGAATTCGAAGTCGTTCACCATCCTCCGCCGCCGCTGCAACGTCAGGAACATGCACCAACGAACGACGAGCGAGAAGACTCGCCGTCGCCTTCCAAGACCGACGAAGATCCTCCCTCGCCTTCCAAGACCGACGAAGACCCCCCTTTGCCATCTGAGACCGACCGTGGTACCGATTCTCTCACATCCTCCCCTGCCTCCAAGTCTTCGTCCACAAATGTGTCATCATCAGGGAATGGCAGCACCGATGAAGCCACCCAAACGTTGTTGAGTTTCCAAAGGGCTGTAATGAGAAAAAGAAAATTTACAAGTTCACTAAACGCACCACAGAAATCCATTAAGAAGTAAGATAATGTTATATGTTATATTTTCCAATTTAGATAGATGTTATAGATTTAGTTGAATTGTGAACTATATGCCTGAACATTGGTTGAAGGACATGTTAGCTGATACCTTAATGTTAAATGTGAACTATATACCTCACGTATATGTTAAGTTTGGCTGTTGTTTGTTAAGGTTTATAGCGTAAGTGTTACAGTTCATTGTTGTATGTTAACTATTGGATGTTGGATGTTAAGTGTTGATGTTAAATGTTTAATTATAATACAGGAAAAAGTCAGGTGCTGCTAAAATTAGACCAACTGCTAGTTTTGCCGCATATTGTAAATTTATGAAAGTCCTCGAACCGAGAATGCGGCAGTGTCATTTGGATGCATACCAAGGGTGTACATTCCAGCATTATGTAAAGTTTGGCCCCCCAGCATTAGATCGACCCACGCTGGAACTTGTATTGAGACACTATAAGGGAAATGAAGTGGCGTTTTCTCTGCCCGATGCCGAAAGTGGGAGAGAAAAGGTTGTTAATTTTGATATGGACTGAGTGCATGAACATACAGGTTTCCCAATTGATGGAGAAATAATTTACAATAATAGAGATCCTTTCCCTAGGCTTTGGGTGGAGTATTTTGATGATCATTTTACTAGAACCAAAAAGAAATCAACGAATAATATGCGGCGATATGTGGAAGAGCTACTGCAATCTCTTGTTGAATCAAGAAAGAAGAAGGATATTGAAGATTTTGTGTTACTGCAGATACTTTATCAATGTTCAATGATGTGATGCCCTAGCAGTGTCCAAGGCATCCCAAGGCTCTTGTTCAAATATGTTGATTCAATTGAAAGAGTGAGGAATGTGGCCTGGGGGAAATACATCTATGATCAGACGAAGAAAGGAATTAAGATTGCCAGGGAAGGTCTGCACAGGCCAGGAGTAAGCTATGTACCTGGATGCATGCCTTTGATCCCTGTAAGTTGGATTAACATGTGCATGTGAACGGTTGCTGGTTCATGTTAAGTGTTTTAAGGATCTGGTTAACTATATTTAGCTTCATGTTAACTATAGTGTTTCCAGTATTAAAGTTGGTGTTGACAGTGTTAACTATATGTAGATAACATGTTTTCTACAAGAGTTAACATGTTTGTCACAAGAGTTAACATGTTAGCACAAGAGTTAACATATTTGCCACAAAAGTTAACATGTATTAATTGTTTGCATACTAACATGTATTAATTGTTTGCAGCTATGGTACTACGAAATGACGGGGATTAAAAGATATTCCTTGAGCAATAGATTCAAACCACCCCTCACTAACTGGGTGAAGGTTGGTGAGAAGTATGGATCTTTTCGAAAGCGCACAATAGTTGCCAAGGCTGCAAAAGATAGCATCCAGGTTGTGCATAAACCAATAGTTGAAATTGGCCCATCCGATGAGAAATATCCAATAAGAAGGCCATTGATGAGGCTTAGAAGGGAAGGGATTGTACCACAATTTCCAGTCGTACATAGGGAGGAGAAGAAAGCAGCAGTAAGGAAGAGGAAGATAGAAGAAAAAAAGAAGGAAGAAGAGAAGGAACATGAGAAGAGATGGTCAATAGGTTTGGTAAGTTCTAAGGTGCTAAATCACCATAATTAACTACAAAACCGCAACAGTTAACATGTTAGCAACAATAGATAACATGTTTTCTACAAGAGTTAACATGTTTGCAACAAGAGTTAACATGTTAGCACAAGAGTTAACATGTTTGCAACAAAAGTTCACATGTTTCAACAAGAGTTAACATGTTAGCACAAGAGTTAACATGTTAGCCACAAGAATTAACATGTTACCAGAAAGAGTTAACATGTTACCAACAAGAGTTAACATGTTACCTATAGATGATTGAAGCATCTTTAATTTATCTGTGACAATTGTGGACCACTTACTGTTAAATTTTATAAACTTGATGTTAACTCTTTGTTATTTCTAAATTATAGATAATGTCAAAAGCCATTGATGAGGCTTTCGAAAGGGAAGATGAGATTGAAACGTTACCAGTTGAGGAGCAACTGCAATTTTGGAGAAATGCTGCTAAAGTAAACCAGAGACTTTGCCGTACACTGAGGGTCTCGAAGAAATTGTATTGTCAAACTTTCATGGACGAGATTCGTAGACTTAACGAAAAGGTTAAGGGGTTGGACGAATCTTGTGACATAGTAGATCCCTTTATTTTAAAGAACAATGTGAAGAAGCTTATTGCACAGCAGCTGAAAGGAAACCCTACAGTGGAAGAAGAAGAAGAGGACAAGCATGAAATCGATGGAGAGTACAACTATGGAGAGAGAGACGACGTCACCATGAATGAAGGTGTCGACGAAATGAGCAAGAACGAAGAGAGAGACGAAGTGATCAAGAATGAGGAGGACAAGCAGATGGTTGAGGATGAAGAGGGCTCGATTGGAGAGAGAGACGACGTCACCATGAATGAAGGTGTCGAGGAAATGGGCAAGAATGAAGAGAGAGACGAAGTGATCAAGGATGAGGAGGATAAGCAGATGGTTGAGGATGAAGAGGGCTCGAGGGAAGAGAGAGACGATGTTACCAAGAATGAAGTTGTCGAGGAAATGGGCAAGAGCGAAGAGAGAGATGAAGTGATCAAGGATGAGGAGGACAAGCAGTTGGTGCAGGAGGAGGAAGGTGTGGTTGAGAATGTTCCACTCAGCAAAGGATTGAAGAGGCTGAGGAAGCCGGTGAGAAAAAAATATGTGGGTTATAGGAGTAGACCTCCAAGCAAAAGAGCAACCAAGAAAGGTAAACTGGTTAGGACACCATTTACTGAGGATAAGAAACCGAGGGCTAAGGAATTGAAGTTGAAAGAAGGTGAGCACAAAGATGAACCCATTGTTGTTGGTGACACCCCAAAGAAAATAACAGTTTACCATGACGACAGTGTTGGCAAGTGGGATGTGCTAAAAAGCACGTATTTAACAGATGTGGATCGTGCTGCCTTAAAAGAGGTGAATGAGGGTATCCCTGATGTAGGCACGTTTAGCTTACGAGTGTTAGATAGCGCTAGGGCTTTTGTACATAACTACAGAATACCAAAAAATATTGCAGAGAAACTCTCAGCTGAGGAGAACAAATGGCTCGCGCAGTTCTGCAAGGAGAAATGTAGCCCGTAAGTGCTGATGTCAAAATGTAAAGCTTTCACGTTTAAATTTAAGCAACAAGGGTTAACATGTTAACCACGAGAGTTAACATGTTATCAACAAGAGTTAACACGTTACCCTCAAGTGTTAACATGTTAGCAACAAGAGTTAACATGTTACCCACAAGAGTTAACATGTTATCCACAAGAGTTAACATGTTATCAACAAGAGTTAACATGTTTTCGACAAGAGTTAACAAGTTATCAACAAGAGTTAACACGTTAACAACAAGTGTTAACATGTTATCCATGACAGTTAACATGTTAAGTAGTTTAATGCTAACTCTTTAATATTAACTGTGAACCTCTGTTTTTTGCTTCTTATGTTTGTGCGTTTAGATATTAGCTTTCATGTTTTAAATTTTAACCTTCCGTAACTTATTGCTTGTTAAGGTACGTATATGTCATAACTACTGATAATAGCACAATTACATACCCTGAGCTACTGTATATGATCCGCGGGGGAAGACTGGACGACAAAGTAACAGAGGTATTCTTAGATAGATTACGGCTATGGCTGCAGTTGCAGGAGAACGCTGACTTAAACAAGCAGTACGGGATTGTATCTACATATTTCTGCGTAAGACAAATTCTTCCAAGTAATTAGTTAAAAGATAAGCTCTTATATTTAACATGTTAACCAGAGTATAGTTAACATGTTATCCACAAAAGTTAACATGTTTTGCAAAAAAGTTAACATGTTATCAATAAGAGTTTACATATTTCGCACAAGAGTTCACATGTTATCTACAAGGGTTAACATGTTAGCCACAAGAGTTAACATGTTTGCCACAAGAGTTAACATGTTATTCACAAGAGTTAACATGTTTTCTACAAGAGTTAACATGTTTGCAACAAGAGTTAACATGTTTGCCACAAGAGTTAACATGTTATTCACAAGAGTTAACATGTTTTCTACAAGAGTTAACATGTTCTCCACAAGAGTTAACATGTTTCCACAAAAGTTAACATGTTTTCTAAAAAAGTTAACATGTTTTCAATAAAAGTTAACTATATAAACTTGAACCATTTTCACATATTAAAGGCCACTCTTTCTGGATGTGTTAATTTTGTGTAACAGCATTCACTCTATGGAGACCAGGCTCATCTGCGGCTATATGAACTATATGAACTTTATATACAACAACA
>BQKN01061240.1:0-67034 GCA_022839385.1 Asparagus kiusianus | reverse complement strand
GTTGTAATGAATGCAGCAATGAATACAGCAACTTTTTCCGCAAACAAAGATGACCTCTTTCTTGGAAAATCCCTCCAAGCACTCAATCTTTTCTCTTCTCAAGATCTCACCTTTTAGATCTGAAAAACTCTCTCTTTTTCGTTGACGGCAGCCCCTCTTCTCCGCTAAAAAGCCCTAGGAACGAATCCCTATTTATACCAAAGAAAACAAGTAAAAAAACCGCCCGAAAGCCCGTTGTTTGGATCCACGCCCGCTCTGTCTCGGATCATCACAAGACACTCTGAGGTGTCTCGAGTAGCGAGACACCTCAGGGTGTCTCGCGGTGAGGTGTCCCGTGGTGGCGAGACACCTCGGGTGTCTCGCATGAGCGAGATCCTCATGAGAGAGACACCTTCAGGTGTATCGCTCACAATTCTCCACTCCGTACATCATTTGATAAACCTCAAATTTTTGACGAACACCAGAAAAACACTGCAAACATCACAAGATAGATCTGAAACATCAAACCAGGCTAAACCAGATGCACCATTATACCATGTCTGCCTACGTACCCTCTGGTCGGGATCAAGCTAATCGTAGTTCTGCATAGTCTCCGCATAGTCTCCACCTCACCCCATCACCGCCCCGAAGGGTCATGCCCTCTTGGGCAGATTAACACGGGCTGATATGAAGCAAGTTCAAGCAATGCTGAAACTTGCTACCTGTCACCATCTTGGTCAACATGTCTGCGAGATTCTCATTTGTGTGCACATTCATGAGACAAATATCACATTCCTCTATGACATCCCACATAAAATGATACCTGACCTTGATATGCTTAGTACGAGCATGATGAACTTGATTCTTAGCTAAATGAATCGTGCGCTGGCTATTGCACCACAAGTTCACGTAATCCCGCTCAATCCCAAATCATCTAGAAGACCCCACAACTACAATGCTTTCTTTACTCCCTCTGTCATGGTCATATACTCAGCCTTTGTAGTAGAAAGTATCACTATAGCATGTAACATCGATCACTAACTAACTGGAGCATCATGTATTCTAAACACATAACCAGTAGTAGATCGTCGTCTGTCTAGATCGCCGACATAATCTGAGTCTACAAACCCATCAATCTGACACGTATCTCTATTAAAACACAGACCTGTATCAATGGTACTCTTCAAGTACCTCAGGACTCATTTCACTGCTTCCCAATGCGTCTTTCCCGGGTTCGCCATGAACCTAATGATAACACTGACCGCTTTGTAAAATATCTGAACGTGTACACACAATTGTGTACATCAAACTACCAACTACACTAGTATAAGGTACATGCTCCATGTGTGCATTTTCTTCCGCTGTAGTAGGAGATTATTTTCCTAAGAGCATGAAGTGTGGGGCCAATGGAGTCACCACTGACTGTAAAACCATGTATAATTAAATAAATGAGTTTTTATTGTGAAAAATATGTTTAGATCATAGAGAAGTATGATAACAAGTGTTTTGGGATCAAATAAGTATGATTATGTGAGAGAAATCAAGTGGAAAAGACCAGCACACGATAGGTTCATGCACAACAGATTTCTGCTGTGTGGTCGACCGCGCGTGGCGCGACGGTCGACCGCACAGCGGCCAGATGGTTTTTCCCAGTCCGGTTTGTGTTGGGTTTTGGGTCGGGTTTGAGAGCTTATATATATATTAAATAATTCAGGAGAGCCTCCTCTTCATCATAGAAAACCCTAGCAGCCTCCCCCTACCCTCTTGCAAACCCTAGCTTGTTCTTTGGGCGATTCTTGGAGGATTTTGAGCGAGATCCAGCGGTGTTCAGCGAAGGAGAACCCCCTTACGACCTTACCCACAGTTGTTCATCACCCCTCAGGTGAGTTTCATCTCACCCAACCCTACACCCAGTTTTAAATGCTTTTAAATGATGTTTTTACAGGTTTTGTTGAGCCTAACATGCTAGTTTGAGTATAAAATTTGATCTTTATATTGTATGTTGCAAAAGAACATGTTTCCAGATTAATACAGATCACCCACGTTTTCCTAAGTGCATATTTTGAACTGGTGTTTAGTATAATAAGAATTTTGAAAGAAAAATAATTATTTTCGAAGGTTTCATCATATATATGCATGTTTTAATATTGTTTCTTTTTCTCTATAGTGATTAGATTGTTTATACCATGTTCCATATATATTAAATTAATGCATAGGGTTGCTAGTACATATAAACACTACACGAAGATCAAGATCGATATTAGTTAGAACAAAAACCTAAAAATAGGATTTTTTTTGCTTCGCGATCGACCGCGGGTGACGCGGCGGTCGACCGCGTATCGTGCACAGATCGGATTTCAGTTTATGTCTTGATCGCGGTCGACCGTGCTGGGCGCGGTGGTCGACCATCGATTGCGGTCGACCGTGCATGGCGTGGCGGTCGACCGTTGGGGAGCACAGAAACACAGTGAGTTTCTGTTCTTAGTGCGGTCGACCGCGCTGGGCGCGACGGTCGATCGCGAGTCAGTTTTCTGCCCTGTTTTGTTTTGTGCATACGTCGTGTGGCTGGCTAGATTTTTGGCTTATTTGGTATTGTTAAGCATAGAGAATTGTGTTCACGAGCTGACTACAAACAGGAGGCTTTGTTTATTTCACCGAGACATAAGAGTGAATAATATATAGATGTTTTTAATTTGAAATTTATTGTAGTCCATGTATTGGACGCCTATCTATTACGGTCCATGTGTTGGACGCCTATCTATTACGGCCCATGTGTTGGACCTCGATCATATAGTCCATGTGTGGGACATTTGCTCATTTCAGTCCATGTGTTGGACATGTTGCTTTGTGGCCCATGTGTTGCACCTACGTTATTTATAGTCCATGTGTTGGACCTATGCCATGTGCAGTCTATGTGTTGGGCTTTATCATATTATGGTCCATGTGTTGGACATTGGTTACATGCAGTCCATGTGTTGGACATTCAGTGAATTTTGCCTAAACTAACATATGGTAGAGGAAGTTCAAGAATTGAACAAGTATTCTGACATTTGATAGGATATTTTTGAGATAGTTCGAAGTGGAGATTTTGCTCCAAGTTATAGTTGGATTTGATAGTTAACTTTTACAATATGAGCTTATGGGATGGTTGAGACATCCACGCACATGTTGTAAATTTCTAAATATCAAACTACCATTTTTATTTCAGATTTGATGTTATGACTATCTATATGTATTATCAGTATTTTTCTATCCAACTAACCCTTCCCTTGGGGTTGGTTGAGATGTTACTCGCTATAGCGCTTTGATGCTCGTTGTTTCCCCACTTTCAAGTAACGAGCCAGATACACGGAGAGTCGTAGCTTGATGGATTTTCTCTAGTTAGTACTTATAGATATTTTATTAGCATATTATGTTTAGGACTCCACGACGACTTGGTTTATGAACATTGAGATGTTATTTCTAGTTTTGTAAAGGCAAGGTGTCTTATTGTCATGTCCTTTGTTCTATGTCGAGACAGTTGTACTCAATTCAGATATTGTTCCTTTTTCTGAGATTCTTTTGATTTATATCAGTGGTGGTTATTTCTTTTAGAATATCTGTTGTTTAATATTTCTGCCGTACATTTTCTTTTTCATGTTTGTGTCTACACCCGTTATTGTTTCTACTAGATAGATACTTATTATGATGGTGAAACATGTTTTTGCACGGTATAGTGCATGACAGGTTTGACATTCTAGGTTTCACCTCAGACTGCAGTCTTGTTGAAACCAGGAGCGTTACACTAACTTAGCACTTTGTATCCTAAACCATACGATAACCCGCTCAATGTAGTTCTTCTGACTCAAGAACAATCATTGATTTACCCGCTCTCTTCTAATCTACATACCTAGTATTTTCTTAGCAGCGTACATGTCCTTCATGTCGAACTCTTTACTAAGTTGAGATTTTAACCTATCTATCTCCATCTTGCTTCTCGAAGCAATAAGCATGTCATCCACATATAAAAGAAGATAGATATAATCACCTCCACGAAGCTTCCGAATATAGACACAACCGTCATAACCGCTTTTGGAAAACTCATGTTTTAGCATGAATGAGTCAAATTGATTGTACCACTACCGAGGAGATTGTTTCAACCTATAAAGTGATTTCCTCAAGCGACATACATGATACTCATTATCCTCAACCTTATAACCCTCAGGCTTATGCACATAGATTTTCTCCTCCAAGTCTCCATGCAAGAAGGTTGTTTTGACATCAAGTTGTTCCAGCTCAAGATCACCATGAGCAGCAATACTCAATAGCACCCGAATAGAAGTGTGTTTCACTACCAGAAAAAAATCTTATTATAATCCACACCTTCTCTTTGTGCAAACCCCTTAGACACTAGTTTAGTCTTGTACCTTGTACTACCAAGATCGGAAGGATCCTCCTTTCTCTTGTACACCCACTTATAACCAATAGCTTTCCTTCCTATAGGCAATGGGACTACATCCCATAATTGGTTCTTCCGGAGAGATTCCATCTCTTCCTCCATCGCAGCCAACCAACTCTCACTATCTCTATCCTAAATAGCTTCTTTGAAGGTGACCGACTCATTATCTTCCACCGAGAGTACGTACTTCAGAGGCTGGTCCGACCCCAACTTCTGAACCTGCTTGTATACTCGCCTTAGCCTAGTGGAAGTCAAACTATCTTCGAGCTGCTGTTGTTATAGTGCCTGTACATTTTCCTGCTAAACCTTCTCCTGTTCAAGCTCATCATCACTCCTTTCTCGAGTGTTACCATGATTTTTAACTTGAACACGACTAGAACCTGGTTGTTCTTTAGGTTCTATCTTAATAACCTAGGATTTTGAGGTTCCAACAGTCTCAACACTATCATTCTCGGGTGCCCTAGCTTTTGATAAAGCTATCATTGATTTCTCATCAAAGGTAACATCTCTGATGATCACGAACTTGGAATCTTATGTATACTAAAGGCGATAGTCTTTTACGCCCTTTGCATACCCCAAGAATATTGCCTTCTTAGCTCTTGCGTCAAGCTTTTCCTCCTTGACATGACAGTGGTTGTACATCTAAAAATCCTAAGCCAATCATAATTTACATGCTCCCCTGACCATACCCTATAGGGTACATCACCATCCAATGTCGAATGTGGAGAACGATTCGCTATGTAACAAACTGTAGCTGCCCATCATTCTTTGCACAAACCAGCATACGATCACATACTCATTGATTTCTCCCGTAATGTACGGTTCAGTCTTTTTGTGACTACATTCTGTTGTGGTATTAACCTGACTGTCTAGTGTCGAGCAATACCCTCTGTAGGCGTTGAAAATTGCCTATAGGTCTCCACGAGCAGCTCAAAGCTAAGAGAAGATGATGAACGTCACTATCCAAACTACAGAAGCTTGATTGATGTCGACGAATGCTTAAAGTGAATCGACGAACTACGTGAAGTAACGGAGTTTCAGAATAACGAAGACACGAACTGATCGGGAACCTCGCGTCGCTTACAAAAGGGGAAATGCTGCTTGTATCCCAGCTTAATCTATAATGATCTAATCATTGGAGCTTATAGAACTCCTTGCCGGCTTTCCAACGCACTTTGAATCACTCAAATCCGAGTTCGGATGAAGAAGTTACGGCGCAAACGGACAAGTGTGCAAAACAAAGCGTCTCAGCCTGAGTTGAGACACCCCAAGGTGTCTCGTCCCAACCGAGACACCCAAGGGTGTCTTGGCCTCACTGAGATACCCAAGGGTGTCTCCAGCCCTAAAAACAGGCCATTATGCGGTTTTAACCGCCCGAACTTCCTGGAGCCTATAAATACAGCCCCAGGACATCATTTTTTGTGGGAGCTGGAATTCTCGTGCATTGGCGAAGCCCTTTCGGACTGAAGACTGAAGGTACACGAATTTCAGAGAGGAGGAGGAGAGATCAGATCGAGTTCATCAGCATAAAGAAGAGGAACTCGTCAGATCTGCAGTTCTCGTGTTCGTCCCTTAAGATTACCCCGTTGTAGTGATCTTAAGAAGAGCAATTATCTGCCGAGATAAGCACTACGGTTTCTTGATTCCTTCGTGAATTAATAAAGCTCTGCCCGATTTTTTAGCAATCAGATCTGATCGACGATGGTCCATGGATATCAACATCCCCATCATAGGCCAAGATCTCACGCAAGCAGCGGGCGATAAACACCCGTTGTGTTTGTTTAAAGAGAGTTGTATTTTTTTTTATTTCATTGTGTAAGAAAGTCTTATAAAAAGACTAGTTTTACTTTGAATCTGTAATCGATAAACGTGTAATAGATTCAGCAATGAAGAAATCAACTTTCACCGCAAACAAGCTGGCGACCACAGTGGGAGTCAACAGCTTCGCTGCCGAAGCTATCGTGTCGCAGCCGACGATCAAGATCCCAGTGCTCAAAGAGGTCGAATACGAATTCGACCAGCAGAAATTCGAGGAATATATTTCCTCCTCCTCCTCCAGATCTTCTTCTTGCAAACACAGGAAAACCACTGCTGCAAAGAACGTGATTTCAGATCCAAAAACCAGGGCTGATGATCTGAACCCGAATGCAGTGGAAGATTCCTCTCCAGCTTCCAAAGAAACTAGATCCAACATTCGTGACAACTCCTCGAAAGTCAAGGAGTTGCCCGTTGAAAGTGCACCGGTGCTGACGAAGAGGGCTCGTCAAAGGCGCCGTCAACGTCTCGCGCGTCAATTTGCCTAGGCTTTGGAGCCTGTTGACGGGATCTGCTATGATACAGATCTAAAACTCAGAAGGCGCAAAGTGTTCCAACAACAAGCTTTGGGAACCTCCTCTAAACCATCTATTAATGAATGGGTTCGTGTCAAACGAACCCGTTCAACTCTTGAGGAGCGTATCCACAAGTGTCGCGCACTGCTAGCACAGACGAGGATCCTTGTACGGAAGACACAGGAGTTGCAAAAGGAAAAGGTGGCCAAAAAGCCACCAAAATCTAAGCAAGTTTGGATGCCAAAGGCCAAATCAGCGTCTGAGGCAAAAGTATCCGAAGTTGCTCTCCAACCTTTGTCAACTCCAGATCCCGCTCCTATTGCTCCCGTACCTCCGGTGAAACCCTATGATAGCGTGGATCTTCCTAAATCTAGAGTTCCATTGAAGGATCATATCGGTTTTCTACTCGAGGATCGAGGAAAAGCGCCTGTTAAGGAAAGCTTGAGACCGTTGAAGGAGCTTTGAGCAAACATCCGGACTAGGGGTCGTACGCGACCTCCTAACAAATTAATTTCTACAACGGCCCACTTGGGGGTGCGTGCAGAAAACCAGGAGCCCGTTAAGGTTTCAACCTCACAAAGGTGTGATTCCAAGCGTGTGACCCCTGTAGACGCCAACAAGGCGATGTTTACTCAGATGAAAACTGTAGGTTGTCTAAAAATCACAATAGATAGTTGATTCCCCATCAAACACCGATGATAGAATTTACAATCTGATGGCTTCCAGAAGGCTATAATTTGAAGACTTTTACGTAGATCGCTGAAGAAAGAGACTACAAATCGATGGTCTCTTCAAACCAAGACGCGGAAGTCCTCCCCGCGTACCAGCATCTAGACACGGCTCAGATCTAGCTGCCAACACAACTCAAGCTCAGCCACTAACGTAGTGCAAATGCAGCTCCAAAAGCTGCAAACGCAGCTCAGATCCGGCTGCCAACGCAGCTCATGTTCGGCCGCAAACGTAGCTCCAAAAGCTACAAACACAGCTTAGATCCGGCTGCCAACGCAGCTCATGTTCAGCCACAAGCGCAGCCTCCGAAAGTTGCCAACGTAGCTTTCATCCGCTGTCAAACGCAGTTTCCAACAAACTGCCAACGCAGCTTCCAGCCGATGCGTCCGAGTTTTCAGACACTGCGTCCAAGTTTCTAGATACTGTGTTTGAACGCAGAATTCATGCCAGAATGTAATTTTTGTGATTGACTCGTTCAAACACAAGCAGGACGGTTTCAAAACCGTTTCCCACGATCTGAGGGGATCACAACTCCACTCAGGAGTGATTTAAGGGGCGGTTACATCCCATTAGCCCCACTTAGGAGCGAATTAAGGGAGTGGTTATATCCCTTAATCCCCTATAAATAACTAAGAAATCAGCTTAGTTCGGAGGGGGCTTTTTGAGGTTGGTTTTTAGATCCTTCTCCTTGGCAGCAAGGAAGAGATCTTTGGCTTGTCTAACCAATTATGGTTAAGATCAATCAACTCATCAAGAGTTCTAAAACTTGCCACGCAAGTTCTCCACAACGTCAAATCGTGAGGAGAAGATCATGTTCTAGTAAAACAAGACATCGTTCCAGTGAATCAAGACGTGCGGATCGTCAACAGAGAGCAAATTCGACGCGAGCAATCAAAGGAGGCACTCCATCACCACCGTGAAGAACCCAGATTTAAACAAAGGGGAGAATCCAAATCATTCTCCTCTCTTTTGTAATCAGGAAGTCCAATTATAATTGATTCTGAGAGAATACAAATCCATTTTTCTTTCATTGTCTTTTTACTACAAATTTTCCACAAACAAAAGATGGTGACTCCGCTGGGGACTAGCTTCTCTGACGAAGAAGTGATGGTGAAATCCGATGTTCATCTCACTGGAACAACCGTCGAAACTCTCATGGTAGAGTTTGATCAAGCCAAGTATGAGGAAGCCCTTTCCTCTGGATCCCTTAGCCCTAAGGCTATGCGCAAGATCCGCAAAGTCTCTAAGAAGACTAAAGCTCCAACTGTTGCTTCTATGCTGAAGGAAGACCTCTCCTTTGAGCTATATTTCTTAGACAGTCCCTCCTCCGATGGAGTGGGCTCAGCTTCAGTCAAACCCGCTCTAAGATGACGGGTATCGGGTCGTGAGAGGCCTATTGCGGCGACAAACTTAATCAACACATATGGTGATGTCACTACAAAGGCCTTGAAGCAGGCTAAGAAGAACGCCGCTTGAGGCATGAGGAGATCCCTACGACGAGCACATCTTCGAGAATGTCGATCCTCAAGTCAACACGAGCTTCCTGTTTGTGAGCCTAAACGCGGCCCTGTGCACTGCGTCTATGAGCCTAAACATAGGCTCTGGGTGAAAAAGACTGAGCGCAGCCCTCAGGGGCGCGTTCCACAAAATGAACGCAACTCTCAAATATACGTTTCAGAACCAAAATGCAGACTGCAAGACTGCATTTCACCAGCTAAACCTGGAGCTCAGGCATGCGTTCGGGTAACAAAATCCAATACAGGACCTGGTGTATACCGTGGAGCCTCGAGGTGCTGCCCCGAACCCCGCCGGGGGGTAATCCATCCCCCCTGGACCCCCCGGCCAGGGGCGCGCTGCCCCCTGGACCCCCCCGAATACTCTGCGTAGCACGATTAAACCGAGGGGCGGATATAAAAAGTCTATGGATTCAATGCATCTTAACCAGATCCATGTTCACCAAGAGCCAGTCCTGTCCAATCATGGACTAGGGGTTCCAATTCAAACCTCACAATCAGTGAGCAACTCTTCTCGAGTCTTTGCAACAGATTTGAGAGTGTTCATATCGAGAGAAAGACCGATGCAACAAGTCATTCGTTCATTCCAATGTGAACGGCTGATTCCTACGGTCCTCTCAGGATGTCAATGCTGCTCATATATGGCCAAATTGTTGGTGTTCGACCAATTTACGAACGTTGCTTTGCCCAACCAACGACGATGTTCTCACAGGAAGAAGTCTTCAGAAACCGAGTATCCTGGAGTCACTATCAATGTGATCGGTAGAGGGAAAGACTCAGGTCCTAGTTCCGATGACTCTGAGACAAGTTGTTCACCGACCATCAAAGAAGTCGCTAACGAGTTTGAAGGAGTCTACCAACGCACTCGGATGCCGACAGGAGCCATTCCCTCTATCAACTATCGGAGGTTAGCCAGAGGAACCAATTTCGATGATGAACACTCAGCCGTTGCAGAGTCCCAATCAACAAGCTCTTTTGTTAAACATGAGAGCTCCGCTTATATGATAAGAAACCATGAAGATCTCGCGAAGAGACTTGACGAGCAGGAGGCCATGCTCAAATCTCAGCAGGAGGCCATCAATGAACTCCTGGTCTTGTTGACTCAACTCGTCGCAGACAAGGCTAAATCTCAGAAGACAGATTCGCCACTCAGGCAGAAATCTTCCCGAAGGGAAAGAACGTCTTCGTCCTAACCTCACACAAGTAAAGAGAAGGGAAAAGTGGTTGATGATACGGCTTCTGACCAAGAAGCCCACAACCTAGAATCTTCCTCATATGAAGAAAGAGAAGCCGAGAATGAGCAAAATCCTCAATCGGCTAAGATGGAAGAATTGGAAGCTCACCTCAATGCTATTGCTAACAGAAGCGAGCTCCAAGACGAGGGAGTTGTTAGGCCCTATCCTGCCGAATGAGATGCAGCCCCTTATCCTCCAAAATTCGAGGTCGCGACGCTACAAACTTTTGACGGCACGGGATCACCGAACCAACATATCTATCATTTCAAGTCACAGACTAGGAATGTGATATCAAACGATGCCATACTGGCTCGATTGTTCATTGGCACCTGTTCGCGGGAAAAATTGTTGTTTTCATTGAAGTCATTGTCTCCTTAAGCAACTGTTTATCGGTTACAAAAGATCCGGTCTTTTTATAAGATCCGGTTACAACAAAATCAAAGAAAAATAAAAAAGATTACAATTTCCTTCTTTGTGGAACAAATCGCAAGATCCTGTTTTGCGGTCTCTTGCTTGTGTGGGTTATTCGCCTGTGCCGAGGTTAATCCGTGGACCACCGTGCGATCTAGATCCGGTCAGATCTACACGGTATGACGGGTATTATTTCGCGAAGGAAATAATAGCCGGAGGGATTAGTTCACCAAGGAAATAATCGCCCGAAGTAATCGAAATTGACCAAGCGAAATCGATACTCTTCTCGGGATCAAAAACCAAGTTTTGATCCGGATGGTAGCCGTGTAGATCTCAGATCTGATCTCTCTCGAACTCCTACCTTGTTTGGTGTGGATGATCGCTAAGAACCAGATCTGAAAGTTCAAGTCTTCAAAGCTTCAAAACTCCAAGGTTTAGATCTCAATCCAGCAGAGCTTCGCCTCCAAAAATTCCAACCCTCAAAACAATGAGCCACCAAGCCTATTTATAGGCACTCAGACCTGGGCTTTGGCCCAGGTGGCTCGACCACCTTGGTGACTCGGTCGGCCACCTTGGTGGCTCGGCCACCGAGCCACCAAAAGGTGGCTCGGTTTTGGCCGAGTCCTCCAAATGTTGGTTTTTTCGTCGTTTTCCGGTTTCGCGGTTTATCCGAACTCTGATTTGTTGATCTGGACTCTGATTTGGTAGTCCGGATCCTGATTTGGCAGTAAATCTACCTTGGTGTTCGAGTTTGAGTCCGCTCCCAATCTTGATTGATGTGATGGACTCTACGGTTGGATGATTCGTTTGATTCATCGACCCGTTAGCTTGATTGGGCACGCGATTGGAAGTATTCCGTTGTTTACGTGCGATTCGTTAACCTCGTCGCCTCGTTAATCCGCTTCGTCGCATCTCACTTGGCTTCGGTGTTGTGGTCTAACGAACATGCTTGGATATATTGCCTAATGGTTCATTGGTTTGTCGAATCACTGTGTCGAGCTGTGTTAAGGGACCTATAAGCAGTTTTATACGCCTACAGATACCCCCTCTAAAGTATTTCAGCCTCATTCTTTATAGGAGAGTCTGGAATACTTTGGATATGATTGTCCCAACCTTCAATCGGTATAACGGGACTTTGGAATGGCTTCTATTCTTGATTCCTTCAATCCTCCAGGCTATCCGGTGCTTTGTCGAATGTCTGCAAGGGTTCCGGTTCTGCATTTATTGTCTGACCGTTGTCGGAATTTTGAATTTGAAGTCAACTCCTGATTTTCTGATCTTTAGCTCGTGTTTGTTGTTTCAACATAGAACTGACCATCGATTGTTAGCGTTGAGTCTTCATTTGTAACGCGTTGTCCGGCGTTTGAGCTTCATTGTAACACGTTGTCCGACGTTTAACACAGTTTATACTCGTACGTCTGCTGGAGTCTTCACAGTTTAAGCTCTTAAGGAATTAGAGTGTGGCGGTCCGAAGTTGTTTGATGCCCAAGTCACGAGACCAACTCATAAAGTTGATGCGTCAATGACTCGCATTTATAGAATTTTCAGCCATCAACGGGTTTGATGAGCCTTTACCGACTACCGTTTGAGTCGGGCTAGCATGCGGATTGTTCAAGTCCGTTCCACATGTGACGTTGTGCTAAAGGAATGAACTCCTTTAGACTTTGTGCTATGATGTCGAATACATAGGCTTTACCATTCGTTACGGGAATAGGCTACCCGGCAGCGCGTTTTAGGCGTTGACTTTAGGATTTTTTGGCTAACCCTCAGCCTTCAACGGATTTGATTAGCCTTTACCGACTACCGTTTGAGTCGGGCTAGCATGCGGATTATCTAAATCCATTCTGCATGTAACGTTGTGCTAAGAGAGTGAATTCTCTGAGACTTTGTGCTACGACTTCGAATATGTAGACTTAGCCATTGTTACGGGAATAGGTTACCCGGCAACGTGTATTAGACGCTGACTTATCCCTATTTAGGCTTCAGGATAAAGGTCCCCAGAATCAGGTTCTGGTATCTTCTTGGACAGTAAAAGACTAACCTGGCGACGCGTGTTAGGCGTCGGTATATCCTTTCTTAGGATTCAGGATGAAATTCCCCATGCGTGTAAGGCATGGATTTTGGTGTTATTAATAACAACCTGCCACAATGTTGAATATGTGGGCGGGGTGTTCTTTTTAACGGTTAAGAACTAACCGGCAGCGCGGGTTAGGCGCAGACTTATCCCTTCTTAGGTTTCAGGATAGGATACCCCAGAATCGAACTCTGGTGTTTTTTTCTACAGAGAAAGACTAAACCAGCAACACGTGTTAGGCGCAGACTTATCCCTGCTTAGGATTCGGGATAAACTTCCTAGGATGAATCCTAGATTGATAAATTCTTGGAAAAGGTTGGTAAAGGAAGAATTTTATATTCTATTTCCCGGTCTTCTTTTAGGGTGAAGGCGAACCCGATGCGGGAGAGAAAGAATTTTATATTCCATATCCCAAAGCTGAAGAGGAAGAATTTTATATTCTATCTTCAGATGTAAAGGAGACTCGGGGTGGGATCTCCACCCCCAGAATCCAGAAAGGTGAAACTAGAAGTGGGATCTCCACTCTGAGAATCGGACAGATTCGGATAATCCTAACTGTTAGAAGGTTTGATTACCGAATTAAAGGTGAATTCCTCGTTTATCAAGAATGAATTGTGGTTTTGGCCCTAACTGTAGGAAGGTTTGACCAAGCGGGAGTTTGAGGTGACCCTAACTATAGGAAGATTTGATCACTTGATTTGAAAGTGGACCTCTCGTTCATTGGAGTAATCGAGAGGGGATTTTGGCTTTGGCCCTAACTGTCGGAAGGTTTGACCGAATGGGAGGTTTGAGACGATCCTAACTGTAGGAAGGTTTGATCGCTTAATTTGTGGGCCTCTCGTTCATTGAAGGAATCGAGAGGGGATTTTGGTTGTGGCCCTAACTGTAGGAAGGTTTGACCAAGTAGATAGTGAGAGTGAGAATACAAATCATAGTAGGAGTGTTGACTTGTACAAATCACTCAGAAGGAATTCTTGATGTTAAGTTATAAGGACTTAACACGAAGGGGTTTGATAATTCGTTAAGGATTGATATCAAAATTCCAAGTATTATATCCGAACTCTAACAATGGGAGTGTTGAGTGCACAGATACATCAAAAGTTTGAGTGGATTTAACCGAAAGGAATTTTAGTGGACCCACTGTCAATTAATTTGATCAGTGAGGGTTTTTATGGTGGAAGACTGTGAGTTGTCAAACACTAATGGAAATCTTGTGAGGGAAGATTGATCCAACGAAGTGATCGAACCTCGTCTCAGCAAAAGAGTGTTCGGAAATCACAGTGGGGGTTTAGTGTTTATCACTTTGTTTGCAATGATCGGGTTATCCCTAAGAAAATTACATATAGTATTCTTCCAGGAACTTCCCGTTACATGAATCATCCACCCCCAGCTTCTTCACGAAACTGGGTTTATCATTGCATCTGGTTGTATGATCGGGTTATCCTTAAGAATATTACGTATAAAATTCTCCAGGAACTTCCAGTCAATGGTAGGAAACAGTTTAGACTCATATACCTATTGGAGTATCAGGGAGCAGTTTAACCTCTTATACCGGTCGGAGGATTAAGAAGCAGTTTATACTCATATACTCTTCGGAGTGTTAAGAAGCAGTTTATACTCTTATACTTGTCGGAGTGTCAGGGAGCAGTTTAACCTCTTATACCGGTCGGAGGATTGAGAAGCAGTTTATACTCATATACTCTTCGGAGTGTTGCCGTTCTCAACTGGCTTACCCTAGCGTTATGACGCCGGCTTCAACCAAGGTCTGGATGCTATTCTTTAAAGTAAAGTAGCCTTGGTGGGATGAAGGATCCTCCTGTGGTACGCGCAGTACTTTGGATCTGCAGTATTGTCAGCTTCCTCCTGATTCGTGATCGGTGGCCGCTTGATCTTGTTATTTTCAAGGAGGGATTCGAAGATGGCTGGAACATCTTCATCCTTGAAGGAGTACTCTTTTTGGAGCCTCTGATCCGAAGTCTTCTTCTGTCTCTGGGGCTGCTGTTGCGACGTTTGATTAGCATCAACAACCGCTGCAGGTGTCTTGCCCCTACCACGGGAGGCGAAGTTCGAGTTCGGAGGATTAGCCATCGGTTGGCTCCTCTCGGCCTTCTTCCTTTTGAGGAATCGCTCGGCTTGCTCTCCTCAGACCTTCAAATCCTTCCATGTTTTGGATGGTGCTGTCCCCATTGCTTCCAACACGTCCAATGCAAGGTTGTTGTGGCAAGTCTGGAGAATGAATTCCTCAGTGATCGGGTCCCGACAGTTCATCGCCTTGTTTCGGAACCTTTTGACGAAGGTATCAACTAATTCCCCATCTTTTTGTTTCTCATCAAGCAATGACCCGATGGATATCTCGGTGTCGTCATCGAAGAAGTTGGCGAGGAATTTAGTCTCCATGTCATCCCAGCTATTTCACGCTTCCTGGCTTGAGGCGGCGATACCAATCAAAGGCGGCTCCACGAAGAGTGCCAACGAAGGACCGTACCATCAGAGGCTCATTACCAGAGATAACCCCCAGGTGTGATTTGAAGTAAATCAAATGCTGAGTGGGTGACCCTTCCCATCAAATGGCGTGAAGTTAATTAGATTAAACTTCGCCGGATACGGGATTGATTCTCATTCTCTTGGGTATGGACAAGGAATGCCCGTCTTCTTCATCTCTTGAGCGGAAATCAATGTATTGATTTTGCTCTCGAGGTTTTTAATCTTCAAATTTTCACCTATGTTTTCATTGGCATTCTCGTTACCACCCCCAGCATTGACAGGAGGATTATTAGCATTGTGAGCTTCATCCGCATGTGCGTCCTCATCTTCCTGATTCACCTGGTTACGACGACTTGGTTCGCCTTGCCGGTTTGTCAATGCTTGGATTTGTTGGTCATGCATTTCTCTCATATTCTGCATGGCCATCTGCATTTCGAACCTGAAGCTCTCTTGTTGTTTGGCCATGGCTTCTTCGAACATCTTGGCCACTTGTTCCGAGCTTATCATAAGTGACTCGCGGGGTTGTCCTTCGCTGAATACTGTATTATCTGATACGACCGCAGAGCAGGCATCCGATTCTTCATATTCTAAAGGTAATCTTTTCCGAACCCTACCATAAGTTGCTCGTATAATGGCTCCGGACTGTAGACGAATTACACGCCGGGGTACTTCCGGAATCGACTCGGGATTATCCTGTGCCGATGTCCCTTTGCTGGTCATATTAGTGGCGACCCTCGGAAATTATCCATCTTCGACTACCGTTCTTCTTCGTCGGAAATGCCTAGGCCTTGGTTTTGGCGCTTCGATACTTAGCCTTTCGAAAACCGAAGTTCTTTCGGGGACTGTCTTGATGCAGTTGCACTCAGACAATACTGCTCGAATGAGTTTGGAACATGGGCACTGAGCTTCTAGTTTTTGAGGACTCCTTTTTTTGGTTTTACTTGTACCCCCAACACGATAGTACAACTCGTCGGTTTGAAGGTCGGAGCAACCTATCGTGTGTTGGCACGACTTCTCAGGTATAACGCTATCGTCATCAGACGATAATGTTTCCTTCTGAGGGCGAACTGCCTTCTTTGAGTTTTCAAGAGTCACGCGTCTCGAAACATGTCTTTGTGGGCGAGAGTTCTCAACGGGCTCCTGGACTTCAATGCGCAAATTGGTGCACGTAGCTGCCATGAACTCCTTGTCATGTTGAGGGTGGCAGCAACCCCTAGCATGTTGAGTCGTTCGGGGCTTCTTTATCGGGCCCAAACGCTCTTGAACTGGAGCTTTGCATCGCTAATCGGGAAGTGGACCGAGACGCTCCAAAACTGACCTCCTTCTTCGGGATGGTTCTGCGGGATCTCCCGGAGCAGCTACTGGAAGTACCGACGATTTAGGTTGGTTCGCCGGAGGTTGAACTTTTGCTGAAGGCTGCAATGGTTGCTCTTTAGCCTGAATCGCCGCTTCAGACTTCGGCCTCCATACTTGGCGGGTTAGTGGTGGTTTTTTGGCCGCTTCCTTCTACAGTCTTTTGCGGTCTTCTTGGACTTGAGCCCGTGCCTACGCTGACAGTGCGTGGCGCTTGCGAATGCGCTCCTCAAGTGTCGAACGATTCCGTTTGATACGGATCCATTCATTCGTTGGCGGCTTGGAGGAGCTGCCATTCATTGGTTGTTGAGGTTGTTTACCTCTCCTGTTCTTCAGATCCGCGTTATAGCGGATTCCGTCAATGGACTCCATCGCCTTCGCGAATTGCCGCGCCAGGCGTTGACGTCGTCTTTGGCGGGCTCTCTTTGAGAGAGTCACTACGCCTTCGGCGACGGAGGAGTTGGTAAGGACAGGTTTGATCTGGTTGGAGGTCGGTGGAACTTTACCCGATGTAACTTTAGCATCAATCGGGATGAGGTCTTCGTTGGTATTCTCTACTTCTTCATACCAACGGATTTTTCTCCTAGAGAAGAACTTCAGAGACTTCTTGGACTTAAGGGGGGAGGTGGATCCGGACGAGGATGACAGATGCTCCTCGAACTTTTGTTGGTTGAATTCATACTCGACCTCCTCCTCGACCGGGATCGAGATCCGCGGCTGCGACGCAACGATCTCGGCAGCGAGATCGGTGGCTCCCACTGTGGTCGCCAGATTATTCGCGGGAAAAATTATTGTTTTCATTAAAGTCATTGTCTCCTTAAGCAACTGTTTATTGGTTACAAAAGATCCGGTCTTTTTATAAGATCCGGTTATAACAAAATCAAAGAAAAATAAAAAAGATTACAATTTTCCTTCTTTGTGGAACAAATCACAAGATCCTGTTTTGCGGTCTCTTGCTTGTGTGGGTTCTTCGCCTGTGCCGGGTTAATCCGTGGACCACCACGCGATCTAGATCCGATCAGATCTACACGGTATGACGGGTATTATTTCGCGAAGGAAATAATAGCCGGGGGGATTAGTTCACCAAGGAAATAATTGCCCGAAGTAATCGAAATCGACCAAGCGAAATCGATACTCTTCTCGGGATCAAAAACCAAGTTTTGATCCGGAGGGTAGCCGTGTAGATCTCAGATCTGATCTCTCTCGAACTCCTACCTTGTTTGGTGTGGATGATCGCTAAGAACCAGATCTGAAAGTTCAAGTCTTCAAAGCTTCAAAACTCTAAGGTTTAGATCTCAATCCAGCAGAGCTTCGCCTCCAAAAATTCCAACCCTCAAAACAATGAGCCACCAAGCCTATTTATAGGCACTCAGACCTGGGCTTTGGCCCAGGTAGCTCGGCCACCTTGGTGGCTCGACCACGGTGGCTCGGTTTTGGCCGAGTCCTCCAAATGTTGGTTTTTTTCGTCGTTTTCTAGTTTTGCGGTTTATCCGAACTCTGATTTGTTGATCTGAACTCTGATTTGGCAGTCCGGATCCTGATTTGGCAGTAAATCCACCTTGGTGTTCGAGTTTGAGTCCGCTCCCGATCTTGATTGATGTGATGGACTCTACGGTTGGATGATTCGTTTGATTCATCGACCCGTTAGCTTGATTGGGCACGCGATTGGAAGTATTCCGTTGTTTACGTGCGATTCGTTAACCTCGTCGCCTCGTTAATCCGCTTCGTCGCATCTCACTTGGCTTCGGTGTTGTGGTCTAATGAACATGCTTGGATATATTGCCCAATGGTTCGTTGGTTTATCGAATCACTGTGTCGAGCTGTGTTAAGGGACCTATAAGCAGTTTTATACGCCTACAGCACCCCTAAGGGAGTTGCCTTTGAATGGTTCAGGAAATTACCTGCAGGATGTATCCAAAAGTGGGCAGATTTAGAGAGACTCTTCCAATCAAGATTCTTTGAAAAGGATACAGAAGTCTCCATCCATACTCTTCTCACCACTAAGCAGAAGAAGAGGGAGTCCGTCAAAGCCTTCATCAAGAGGTTCCGAACCATGGCTCTCCGGTGTTCGTCAGGTATGACACAGTCTACCTTAGTAGAGACCTGTCGACACAACTTGCAGACCGACCTCCTAGCCCGAATAGGAGTTGCAGAATGCCGTTCCTGGAGATAACTAATCTCTCAAGGCGAACAGGCTCAAAAGATCATTGCCAGGATCAAAGCTGAAGAACAAAGTAGGCAGGATCAGCTTGAGCAATCGGACCAAGCCTAATCTTCTCTTGAGCAATCAGACCAAGCCTAATCTTCTCAGTCAGAAGGGGAAGATACTACGACCATTGAAGCCAATCCTCTTCAGTAAGATGGCAGGTCCAACAACTATCACGTTAATGATTACCTCTGATAATCAAACTCGTTAGATAATGGCCCACTAGGTGATGTGCCACGTCTACCCTTTTCCCCCTACACTTGTTCAAGACTGGGGGTTGGTTTATTCATAGTTCATTCGATTATGAGCAATAAATTTTCTGAGTTGTCATGTTCAATAGAACAATGTAGGCGTCTAAAAATACCTATGGGTGTCTGCACACAGCTCGAGATGGAAAGAAGATGATGAACGTCGTTATCCGATTCTAGGAGGATTATCTGTCGTCAGCAAGCACATGAAGTGAAACGGCAAACCAAGTAGCATGCGCGCTCAACAATCAACACGCGCACGTCAATCAGCTCGAGGGTCAATCAACTCGCGTGTGTCGGTCAACACGCGTGCATCAATCAATTCGTGCATGCTAACATATGCACGCATGCATCAATCAACACGCGCGTATATCAACCAACGTACGTTCGACAGTCAATCCCGCAGCGAAGCGTGCAAGTCAACAAGACGGTCAAACACACAAAACGGTGAAAAACACAAGTCCCAGAAGAACCGAAAAACATGAAAATCGGTGAAGCCAAAAGCACGCTGTGGTACGGACCAAACCGACCCGCGCGAGAGTCCGACCCGCGTGAGCGCGGGTCAGATTTGTCCTGCGCGTGCTGTTTAGACCCGGTTCGGTTTTTGATGGTTTTTCTCGGGATTTGTTGGTTCTAGAGCATCCAAACTGATTTGATATCATCACCTAGCATGGTTAATCAGTTATTAACTGAAGATAGAGCCAAATCACTTGTTCTCATCTAAATAACCGCTTCCGAAGCTTATAAATACGAGCTCGGGTGCTCATTTCTCGGGGGGGGGGGGGATTATTATTCAAGACGAGGAGGTGCTGCCGGATTGAGGAGTCAAAGGGAGCACGAATTTCAGCAAGGGTGGACAGATCTTGGCGAGTTCTTTGGCATAAAGAAGGAGAGTTCGAGAGATCCGACACCCGTTTCCCCTATTTCCTTGAGATCAGGCTTGGTCTTGATCTCGAGAAGAGTTCTGATTTCGCTTAGTCGATCTCAGCGCTTCAAATCAAACACTACCTCGGTGAAGGTGAAGTTCTGCCGAATTTTCATCAACCGGATCCAGATCTAAGACGGTCCACGGATATCAAAATCCCCGGCACAGGCAAAGATCCCACGTAAGCAGAAGACTGATAAATGATCTCCCTGCGTTTGTTTGATAAAATTGTAAACTTGTTTTATTTTCATTGTGTAAGGAGATCTTATAAAAAGATCAACTTTTTATTTTATTCGAGTTTATTGTAATGACTAAAGTTATAGTAGATTCGATAGTAATGAAAACAGTAATTTTCGACGCAAACAAACTGGTGACCACAGTGGGAGCCAACAGCTTCGCTCCCGAAGATGTCGTGTCGCAACTTCGGATCTGCATCCCGGTTGAAGAAGTGGTCGAATACGAGTTCGACCAACTGAAGTTTGAAGAATATCTGTCGTCCTCCTCCTTCGGATCCTTCGCCTCTCGCAAGCGCAGGAAGATCAAGACTCCCGTTGATGCTGCCCTCTCGCTTTGCAACACCCCTCCGGCTTCCAACGAGGTCGGATCTACAGATCTGAACTCCTCCTCAATCAAGGAGTTGAGTACTGAAGGCGTGCCAATCCTATCGAAGAGGGCACGTCAAAGGCGACGTCAACGCCGCACGCATCAACTCGCTAGGGCTTTGGAGTCAATTGACGGGATCCGTTACGAGGCAGATCTGAAAATTAGGCAACGCCAAGCGCTCCAACAGCGGACAAATGCTCTTTCCTCCAAATCACCAACAAGTGAATGGGTACAAGTCAAAAGAACCCGTTCAACTCTTGAAGAGCGGATCAAAAAGCGTCGCGCACTGCTTGCACAAGCGCGAATTCTTACGCAAGAGGCAAAAAGGTTGCAGAGGAAAGAAGTGGAGAAGAAGCCACAAAAACTGCACAAAGTTTGGAGGCCAAAGTCTAAGACGGCGGCCAAAAAGCTTGAAAAACACGGGTCACTCCGATCCGACCCGCTAATTTGCAGGTCACTTCAATCCGACCCGCCAATTCGCAGGTCACTTCAATCCGACCCGCCAATTTGCAGGTCACTTCAATCCGACCCGCTAATTCGCAGGTTACTTCAATCCGACCCGCTAATTCGAAGGTCACTCCGATCTGACCCGCCAATTTGCAGGTCACTCCAATCCGACCCGCCAATTCGCAGGTCATTCCGATCCGACCCGCCAATTTGTAGGTCACTTCAATCCGACCTGTCAATTTGCAGGTCACTTCAATCCGACCCGCCAATTTACAGGTCACTCCAATCCGACCCGCCGATTCACAGGTCACCCAGATCCGACCTGCTAATTCGCAGGTCACTTGGATCCGACCCTCTAATTTGCGGGTCACCCAAATCCGACCCTCCGACCCGCCGGTCACCCAAATCAGACCAGCGCCAGAGTCAAGGCAGAAGATGTTCTGCACCTGTTTCGTCGATCCCTATGAGGTCCGCATCTCCGGTGGAGCCCCGTGACAGCGTAGACTTGTTCCGTTTCAAGATAAGGATGGCGAATCGTCTGGGTCCTTTGCATAAGGATCAAGACAAGGTTACGACCAAAGAACGCTTGGGTCTAGTGACTGAACCCCGAGCAATTATTCGAGCTAGGGGTCGCACACAGAAAACTTCTGTAATTGACCGCCTCGGACGGTGAATTAAACTCCAAGAGCCCGTCGAGAGTTCACGCTTACAAATGCGTGACTCTTGGAACGCTAACAAGGAGTTGCATACTCAGAAGAAAACGCGTAAGACAAACGAACGCGTTATACCTGAGGATTCATGTAAACAGCCGATAGGTTGCTCTGACGGCAATGTCGATGAGTTATACTATCGGGCTGGGGGTACGAACAAATCTCAGAAGAGATATACCCGAGAAACAAAGTCTCACTGCCCGTGCACCAAGTTAATTAGGGTAGTATTATCAGCGTGTAGCTGTCCCAAGACCGATCCACAGAGGGTCTCGGTATTCGAGAGGATCTCTAACAGAGCGACTAAGTCCAAACATTTTCATGAGAAACAATCGGTCGTTCAAGGTGACGAACCCATAGAGGTTACCATCAATATGGTTGATAAGGGAAAATCGATTCGACCTTCTAGCTCTGATCCGCTTGTATCGCATCGTCTAACTCGGTTACGATCAGGAACTATAAGATAAAGGGATTATCAGAGAATGTAGAGAGGATTATCCTCGGATGACGAAGCATCAGATTCCAATTCTGCGGTCGCTTCTGATAATACGGTCTCCAGCCCAGGTCAATCCCACGAAGCATTCATGATCAACATCGAGCAAGTGACCAAAATGGTCGAGGATGCTTTAGCTAAATAGAAAGAAGCATTCAAAATCGAAATGGAAACGGCTATGTTACAGATGAGGGAAGAGCACGACCAACAAATTCAGGCTCTGTCTAATCAGTTCGGTGAATCCAGCCGTCGTAACCGTGCTGACCAAGTAGGTAGCGATTCAGATATGGATGAACCTCTCAATGCTGAGTACCCTCCCGTTAACCAAAACGCTGGGGGTGGTCCTACCAATAATGATAATACAGGGGGTGGCCCCGTTATCCCTCTTTCAATTTGTCCAAGCCTCGATACGAGCGAGGATGAGAAAATGAAAGATCTCGAAAGCAAAATCAATGCTCTGATGTCTGCTCAAGAGGTGAAAAGGATCGGCATTCCGTGTCCTTATCCAAGGGAGTGGGATTCAATAGCATACCCGGCGAAGTTCAACTTGATTAACTTCACACCGTTTGATGGGAAGGGTTCGCCCACACAACATCTGATCTACTTCAAGTCCCATTTGGGTATGATATCCGGTAATGAAGCCTTGACGGTTCGGTCATTCGTTGGCACCCTTCACGGGCCCGCCTTCGATTGGTACCGCCGTCTCAAGTCTGGAAGCATTAACAGCTGGGATGGCCTGGAGAGCCTATTCCTCGCTCATTTCTTTGATGATGACGCCGAGGTGTCAATCAGGACACTCTTCGATGAGAAGCAAGAAGACGATGAGACGGTCGATGATTTCGTCAAATGCTTCCGGAATAAGGCAATGAACTGTCGAGATCCGATCACAGAGGTCTTTCATCCTTCAAACCTGCCATAACAACCTATCTATTGAGATATTGGAAGTTATGGGGGTCGCACCGTCCAACAACTGGAAAGAGTTAAAGGTGCGCGGAGAGCGGGCCGAACGCTTCCTCCGAAGGAAGAAAGCTGAGAGGAGCCAACCGACGGCTAATCTTCCAAACTCAAACTTCGCTTCCCGTAGTAAGGGCAAGGTACCTGCAGCAGCTGTTGACACTAATCAGACGTCACAACGGCAATCCCGGAGACATCAAAACACTTCGGATTCGAGACTCCAAAAAGAGTACTCTTTCAAGGACGAAGACGTTCCAGCCATCTTCGAATCCCTCCTTGAGAATAACAAGATCAAGCTACTACCTATCACAAATCAGGAGGAAGCTGATAATACTACGAATCCAAAGTACTATGCGTACCACAGGAGGGTCCTTCATCCCACCAAGGATTGCTTTGCTCTCAAGAATAGCATCCAAACCTTGGTTGAAGCCGGCGTCATAACACTGGAATAAGCCGAATGAGAACGACAATACTTCGATAAGTATATGAGTATAAACTGCTTCTTAATACTCCAATAGGTATATGAGTCTAAACTGTTTCCTACCGTTGGCGGGAAGTTCCTGGAGAATTTTTATATGTAATATTCTTAAGGATAACCCAGTCATGTAACGGATTATAATGTCAAACCCAGTTTTGTAAGGAAAGCTGGGGGTGGATGATTCATATAATGGGAAGTTCCCAGAAGAATGTTAAATGTAACTTTCTTAGGGATAACTTGATTATTATGAACAAAGTGATAAACACTAAACTCTTAATGTGATTTTCGAACATTCTTTTGCTGAGACGAGATTCGATCACTTCGTCGGATCAATCTTCCCTCACAAAATTCTCATTAGTGTTTGATAACTCACAGTCTTCCACCACAAAATCCCCCACCGATTAGACTAATTGACGGTAGGGCCATCAAAATTTCTTCCGGTTAAATCCGCTCAAACTTTCGTTGTATCTGTGCACTCAACATCCTCAATGTTAGAGTCCGGACATAGTACTCGGAATTTTAATATCTTAATCGTGTTAAGTTCTTATCACTTGACACCAAGAATCCCCATTGAGTAATCGGTATAAGTCAACATTCCCACTATGATTTGTACTCCTACTCTCACTATTTACCTGGTCAAACCTTCTTACAGTTAGGACTACAACCAAAATCCCCTCTCGATTCCTCTAATGAACGAGAGGTCCACAAATCGAGCGGTCAAACCTTCCTACAGTTAGGATCATCTTAAACCTCCTATTCGGTCAAACCTTCCTACAGGTAGGACCACAACCAAAATCCCCTCTCGATTCCTCCAATGAACGAGAGGTCCACTTTCAACTCGAGCCATCAAACCTTCCTACAGTTAGGATCACCTCAAACTCTGTTTGGTCAAACCTTCCTACAGTTAGGGCCAAAATCATAATCCGCCCTCGATAAATGAGAAATTCAACTTTAGTTCGATAATCAAACCTTCCGACAGTTAGGATTATCCGAATCTTTTTGATTCTCGGAGTGGAGATCCCACTCCTAGTTTCACTCTTTAGATTCTCAAAGTGAATATCCCACTTTGAGTTTCCTCTGCGCTGGAGATAGAATATAAAATTCTTCCTCTCCCGTATCGGGTTCGTCTTTGCCCCAAGAGAAGACACTACTTTTTTCAACTCCCAAAATCCGTGCTTTACACGCACGGGGAATTTTATCTCGAATCCTGAGTAGGGATAAGTCAACGCCTAACACGCGTTGCCGGTTAGTTCTCAACCGTAAAAAGAACGAAAGCCCACATATTCAACATTGTGGCAGGTTGTTATTAATAACACCAAAATCCGTACTTCACACGTACGGGGAATTTTATCCCGAATCCTAAGTAGGGATAAGTTAACGCCTAACACGCATTACCGGTTTAGTCTTTCACCAATTGAAGAAGACACCAGAATCCAGTCTGGGGTATTTTATCCCGAAGCCTAAGTAGGGATAAGTCAGCGCTTAACCAGCGTTGCTGGGTGGTTCGTTCCCATAAAAACGATCGAGTCTACGTATTCAACATTGTAGCAACAAAAATCCATGCCTTTTATGCATGGGGAATTTTATCCTGAATCCTGAGCAAGGATAAGTCAACGCCTAACACGCGTTGCCGGTTAGTTCTTAACCGTAAAAAAAGGAACAAAAGCCCACATATTCGATATTGTGGCAGGTTGTTATTCATAATACCAAAATCCACGCCTCACACGCGCGGGGAATTTTATCCCGAATCCTAAATAGGGATAAGTCAACGACTAACACGTGTTGCCGATTTAGTCTTTCATCGATTGAAGAAGACACTAGAATTCCAGTCTGGGGACTTTTATCCCAAAGCCTAAGTAGGGATAAGTCAGTATCTAACACACGTTGTCGGGTAGCCTATTCCCGTAACAATGGTGAAGTCTACGTATTCAAAGTCGTAGCATCAAGTCTAAGGGAGTTCATTCCTTTAGCATAACATCACATGCGGAACGGACTTAAAACAATCTGCATGTAAGACCGATTCAAACGGTAATCGGTAATAGCACGTCAAATCCATTAAGGGCTGAGGATTTGACAAAAATCCTAAGTCAACGTCTGATACACGTCGCTGTTTAGTATTTTCACAAGAGAAAGACGAAGTCTACATATTCAATATCGTAGCACTAAAAGGGTTAACTCTTTTAGCTTAACGTCACATGCGGAACGGACTTAAACAATCCACATGCTAGCCCGACTCAAACGATCATCGGTAAAGGCTCATCAAACCCGTTGATGGCTGAGAATTTGCCAAAAATTCTATAAATGCGATACATTGACGCACCAGCTCCGATAGTTGGTCTCGTGACTCGAGTATCCAACAACATCAAGATAAGATCCACACATGTAGATGAATCAACTTTAATAGTTGATCCTGCAGCCCAGAACTTGGGACCATCACGCTCCAATGCCTTAAGAGCTTAAACTGTGTAGACTCCAGCAAATGTACGAGTATAAACTGTGCTAATGCCGATCAACACGTTACGACAAGAGTTAACGTCGTACAACGCATTACAGTAAATATCGATGCTGGCCAACGCATCGGCAATCTCGCCAAAATAAGGCAAAAGATGACACCAAGGATTTCAGTTACAATCGAATATGAATTCCCGACGGAGATGATCAGTTCAAAGTCAACTCAATGGCACGAGCTAAGTTCAGAAACTTACACACCAATCTCAGTTCAAGATTTCGACAACGGTCAGACGATAAACGCAGTGCCGGAAGAACTTCATCCATTCGACGAAACAATGAATAGATTGAAGGCTGAAGAAATTAAGAATTGAGGTAGTTCAAGGTCACTCTACGAAATTGCAGAGATGGCCTACCTTGTCCAAAGCATTCCATACTCCTATATAAAAGAATGAGTCTGAAATACTTTGGAGGGGGTATCTGTAGGCGTCTAAAAATACCTATGGGTGTCCGCACACAGCTCGAGACAGAAAGAAGACGATGAACGTCGTTATCTGATTCTAGGAGGATTATCTGTCGTCAGCAAGCATATGAAGTGAAACGGCAAACCAAGTGGCATGCGCGCTCAACAATCAACACGCGCACGTAATTCAGCTTGAGGGTCAATCAACTCGCGTGTGTCGGTCAACACGCGCGCGTCAATCAACTCGCGCGCGTCAATCAACTCGCGCACGCTAACATACACACGTGTGCATCAATCAACACGCGCGTAGATCAACCAATGTGCGTTCGACAGTCAATCTCGCAGCGAAGCGTGCAAGTCAACAAGACGGTCAAACATGCAAAATGGTGGAAAACACAAGTCCCGGAAGAACCGAAAAACACGAAAATTAGCGAAGCTAAAAGCGCACCGCGCGGTACGGACCAAACCAACCCGCGCTCACGCGGGTCGGAATGATCCGACCAGCGCAAGTGCGGGTCGGATGAGTCCGACCCGCGCCGGGCGCGGGTCGGACTGATCCGACCCGCGCCGGCGCGGGTCGGATACATCCGACCCGCGCAAGCGCGGGTCAGATTTGTCATGCGCGCGCTGTTTCGACCTGGTTCGGTTTTTGACGGTTTTTCTCAGGATTTGTTGGTTCCTGAGCATCCAAACTGATTTGATATCATCCCCTAACATGGTTAATCAGTTATTAACTAAAGATAGAACCAAATCACTTGTTCTCATCCAAATAACCGCTTCCGAAGCTTATAAATACGAGCTCAGGTGCTCATTTCTCGGGGGGATTATTATTCAAGATGAGGAGGTGCTGCCGGATTGAGGAGTCAAAGGGAGCACGAATTTCAGCAAGGGTGGACAGATCTTGGCGAGTTCTTCGGCATAAAGAAGGAAAGTTCGAGAGATCCGACGCCCGTTTCCCCTATTTCCTTGAGATCAGGCTTGGTCTTGATCTCGAGAAGAGTTCTGATTTCGCTTGGTCGATCTCAGCGCTTCAAATCAAACACTACATCGGTGAAGGTGAAGTTCTGCCGAATTTTCATCAACCGGATCCAGATCTAAGGCGGTCCACGGATATCAAAATCCCCGGCATAGGTAAAGATCACACGCAAGCAGAAGACCGATAAACGATCTCCCTGCGTTTGTTTGATAAAGTTGTAAACTTGTTTTATTTTCATTGTGTAAGGAGATCTTATAAAAAGATCAACTTTTTTATTTTATTCGAGTTTATTGTAATGACTAAAGTTATAATAGATTCGATAGTAATGAAAACAGCAATTTTCGACGCAAACAAACACCTCTGTCAACCATGAAATCCATCAAAACTATTACGTTAATGATCACCTCTGATAGTCTATTTTCTCCAAATTCACTCACCAATCCTCTTCAATATGTTGGTGGGTCCACCAAAACTATCACGTTAACCGTTACCTCTGATAGTCCATTTCCTCCAAATTCCCCCATTAATCCTCTTCAAGAAGGATGATGGATCCACCAAAACTATCACGTTAACAGTTACCTCTGATAGTCCATTTCCTCTAAATTCCCCCACCAATCCTCTTCAATAGGATGGCGGATCCACCAAAACTATCATGTTAATGATCACATCTGATAGTCAATTTTCCTCAAATTCTCTTGCTAATCCTATTCAACAGGGTGGCAGGTCCAAAAAACTATCATGTTAACATCTACCTCTGATAGTCCATCAATTTGCTAATCTTCTTTAATAGGATAGCAGGTCCACAAAACTATCACGTTAACATCTACCTCTGATAGTCCATCAACTTGCCAATCTTCTTCAATAGGATGGCAGATCCACAAAACTATCACGTTAACATCTACCTCTGATAGTCCATCAACTTATCAATCTTCTTCAATAGGATGGCAGGTCCACAAAACTATCACGTTAACATCTACCTCTGATAGTCCATCAACTTACCAATCTTCTTTAATAGGATGGCAGGTCCACAAAACTATCACGTTAACATCTACCTCTTATAGTCCATCAACTTGCCAATCTTCTTCAATAGGATGACAGATCCACAAAACTATCATGTTAACAGTTACCTCTGATAGTCCATCAACTTGTCATTCTTCTTCAATAGGATGGCAGGTCCACAAAACTATCACGTTAACATCTACCTCTGATAGTGCATCAACTTGCCAATCTTCTTCAATAGGATGGCAGGTCTACAAAACTATCACGTTAACATCTACCTCTGATAGTCCATCAACTTGCCAATCTTCTTCAATAGGATGGCAGGTCCACAAAACTATCACGTTAACAATACACCTCTGACAATTAACTTATCAATCCTTGTCAATAGGATGATAGGTCCTCAAAACTGCTCAAATCGTAATCTTCCCCAGCAAGACACTAAGTCTTCAAAATCTTATTCAAATCACAAGTATCAGAATCCATCACTTCTGATGATAAACTCACTTAGCAATTCTCCCCAGCGAGACGCTAATTCCCAAAATCTTGTGCAAGTCACAAGTACACATTCCTATCATGTTAACACCATACCTCTGACAAAATTCACTTATCAATCCTCATCAATAGGATGATAAGTCCACCAAGTTGCTCTGATCACAACATTCTCTTGTCACGTTAACATCATACCTCTGACAATCCACTTATCAATTCTCATCAATAGGATGATAAGTCCCTAAAGTTGCCCCGATCGCAACCAATTCTTGTCACGTTAATCCTATACCTCTGACAAAATCAACTTATCGACTCTCTTCAATAGAGGGATAGGCCCACAAACCTATCAAGTTAACATCACACCTCTGACGACAAAATTAACTTATCGACTCTCTTCAATAGAGCGATAGGTCCACAAACCTGTCAAGTTAACATCACACCTCTAACCACCAAATCAACTTATCGACTTTCTTCAATAGAGCGATAGGCCCATAAAATACTGTTAGGTTAACATCACACATCTAACAGTCAAACCCCCAATGAGCTTGTTAATTATTTTTTAATAAGAATAGCAAGTTTTCATTATAAAATCCCCAGTTGATTAAAGATTTTCTGAAATTATCCCAGTGATAATAAAGAAAGTTTCTGAATTTCACTCTAAGTGAAAATTCACGCCAAGTTAATGGTACACCTCTGGCACTTCCAATTTTCTTTCAGTGTTTCAAGTAAAAATATAACACAGGAAGAAACATTGGCAAAGTCTACACATTCAACATCTTAGCACCAAAATTTCATGTCTTACACGCATGGGGGACTTTATCTCGATCCCTAATTAGAGATAAAGTCTACGCCTAACACGCGTTGCCGGTTAGTCTTTTACCGTGAAAAGTACATCAAAATCCATGCCTCACACGCATGGGGGATTTTATCTCGATCCATAATTAGAGATAAGCCTACGCCTAACACACGTTACCGGTTAGTCTTTTCCTGTGAAAATGACAAAGTCTATGTATTCAAAATCATAGCATCAAGTCTAAGAGGGTTCATTCTCTTAGCACAACGTTACATGTGGAACGGACTTAGACAATCCATGTGCTAGCCCAACTCAAACGGTAGTCGGTAAAGGCTTATCAAATCCGTTGATGGCTGAGGGTTTGCCAAAAATCATATGAAAGTTTGTAGGCCTATCAGCTTAATGGAGGTCCTGCATGGAAAATCTCTTCAACCAAGATGCCTTTGAAGCAAGTGCAGAGAACGACGTCTTCACGACAAGGAATCAACAGCTCTAAGATCAGAATTGAGATCCAAAGTATTCCAAAAATTCGTCCCAGTCAACCGCGAACTTTTGAAAACTTTGAAGGGGGTTCTGTAGGTTGTCTAAAAATCACAATAGATAGCTGATTCCCCATCAAACACCAATGATAGAAGTTACAATCTGATGACTTCCAGAAGGCTATAATTTGAAGACTTTCACGTAGATCACTGAAGAAAGAGACTACAAATCGACGATCTCTTCAAACCAAGACGTGGAAGTCCTCCCCGCATACCAGCATCAAGACGTAGCTCAGATCCAGCTGCCAACACAGCTCAAGCTCGGCCACTAATGCAGTGTAAATGCAGCTCCAAAAGCTGCAAACGCAGCTCAGATCCTGCTGCCAACACAGCTCATGTTCGGCCGCAAACGCAGCTTCAAAAGCTACAAACACAGCTCAGATCCGGCTGCTAACGCAGCTCATATTCAGCCACAAACGCAACCTCCGAAAGTTACCAATGTAGCTTTCATCCGCTGCCAAATGCAGCTTCCAGCCGATGCGTCCGAGCTTTCAGACACTACGTCCAAGTTTCCAGATACTGCGTTTGAACACAGAATTCGTGCCAGAATGCAAATTTTGTGATTGACTCGTTCAAACACAAGCAGGATGGTTTCAAAACCGTTTCCCACAATCTGAGGGGATCACAACTCCACTCAGGAGTGATTTAAGGGGCGGTTACATCTCATTAGCCCCACTTAGGAGCGAATTAAGGGAGCGGTTATACCCCTTAATCCCCTATAAATAACTAAGAAATCAGCTTAGTTCGGAGGGGGACTTTTTGAGGTTGGTTTTTGGATCCTTCTCCTTGGCAGCAAAGAAGAGATCTTTGGCTTGTCTAACCAATTACGGTTAAGATCAATCAACTCATCAAGAGTTCTAAAACTTACCACGCAAGTTCTCCACAACGTCAAATCGTGAGGAGAAGATCATGTTCTAGTGAAACAAGACATCGTTCCAGTGAATCAAGACGTGCAGATCGTCAACGGAGAGCAATTTCGACGCGAGCAATCGAAGGAGGCACTCTATCGCCACCGTGAAGAACCCAGATTTAAACAAAGGGGAGAATCCAAATCATTCTCCTCTCTTTTGTAATCAGGAAGTCCAATTGTAATTGATTCTGAGAGAATACAAATCAATTTTTCTTTCATTGTCTTTTTACTACAAATTTTCCACAAACAAAAACACGTCAGACAGAAGAATGCGTTATACCTGAGAATTCGTGTAAACAGCCGATAGGTTGCTCTGATTACAACGTCGATGAGTTGTACTATCGGGCTGTGGGTACGAATAAATCTCGAAAGAGAAGTACCCAGGAAGCGGACTCTCACTGTCCGTGTACCAAATTTATCAGGGCAGTATTATCAGCGTGTAGCTACCCCAAGACTGCTCCACAGAGATTCTTGGTATTTGAAAGGATCTCCCCCAGAATGCCCAGGACCAAGCCAAAGAGTTTCTGTAGAAAAATACCAACTGCGCAAGATGACGAACTTCCAGAAGTCACAGTTAATATGGTTGATAAGGGGAAGTCAACGCGAAACTTCAATCCTCATCATCTTTCGGACATATCCCAACGTATAACTCGGTTACGGTCGGGAACTGTTAGACAAAGGGACTATCAGAGGATGAATCAAGGATTATCCTCGGACGATGAAGCATCGGATGCTAACTCGGCAATCGCTTCTGATAATACGGTATCCAGTCCGGGACAATCCCGTGAAGTGTTTATGATTAACACCGAGGAAGTAGCCAAAATGGTTGAGGATGCCTTGGCCAAACAAAAAGAGAACTTTAAGTTCGAAGTGGAAATGGCCATGATGCAAATTAGGGAAGAGCATGATCAACAAATCTGGGTCCTGTCCAATCAATTCAGTGAATCCAGCCGTTGCAACCTTGCTAACCAAGCAGGTAACGATTTAGAGGTGGATGAACGTCTCAATGCTGAGAACCCTTCCTTCGACCAGAACACTGGGGGTGGTCCTATCGAAGACAACAATACTAGGGGTGGTCTCACCGAAGATGACAATACTGGGAGTGGCCCCGTTATTCCTCTTAGGAATCATCTAAGATCTGATACAGACGAGGACGAGAAAATAAAGGACCTTGAGAGCAAAATCAACGCGCTGATGTCTGCTCAGGGGATAAAAAGGACCGGTATTCCATCTCCCTACCCAAGAAAGTGGGATTCGATTCCGTATCTGGCAAAGTTCAACCTGATCAACTTCACGCCGTTCGACGGGAAGGGCTCGCCCACTCAGCATCTGATCTACTTCAAGTCCCACTTGGGTATGATCTCCGGCAATGAAGCCTTGATGGTTCGGTTATTCATTGGCACCCTCCATGGGCCTGCCTTCGATTAGTACCACCGTCTCAAGCCTGGAAGCATCAACAGCTGGGAAGACCTGGAGAGCATGTTCCTCGCTCATTTCTTCGATGATGACATCGAAGTGTTAATCAGGACACTCTTCGATGAGAAACAGAAAGACGGAGAGTCGGTGGATACCTTCATCAAATGATTTCGTAATCAGACAATGAACTGCAAGGATCCCGTCACGGAGGAATTCGTCTTGCAGACTTGTCATAACAACTTGTCCATTAACATCTTGGATGTGATGGGAGTAGAGACGCTCAATACCTGGAAAGAGTTGAAGGTGCGCGAAGAGCAGGCCGAACGCTTCTTTAGAAGGAGGAAGGTCGAAAGATGCTAACCGATGGCTAATCCTCTGAATCCGAGTCTCGTTTCCCATAATGAAGGGAAGACACCTACAATAGTTTTTGACGTTAATCAGACGTCGCAACAGCAGCCCCGAAGACAACAGAAGAGTTCGGATCCGAGGCTCCAAAGAGAATACTCATTCAAAGACGAAGACGTTCCAGCCATCTTCGAGACTCTTCTTGAAAACAACAAGATCAAGCTGCCACCCATCACGAATCAGGAGGAAGCTGACAATACTGCGGATCCGAAGTACTACGCGTACCACAGGAGGATCCTTTATCCCACCAAGGTTTGCTTTACTTTAAAAAATAGCATCCAGACATTGGTTGAAGCCGGCGTCATAACGTTAGGATAAGCCAAACAAGAACAGCAAGACTCCGACAAGTATAAGAGTATAAACTGCTTCTCAATACTCTGACAAGTATAAGAGTATAAACTGCTTCTCAATCCTTCGACCGATATAGGAGGATAAACTGCTTCCTGATACTCCAATAGGTATATGAGTCTAAACTGTTTCCTACCATTGACGAGAAGTTCCTAGAGAATTTTTATATGTAATATTCTTAAGAATAACCCGATCATGTAACCGAATGCAATGATAAACCCAGTTTCGCGAAGAAGCTGGGGGTGGATGATTCATGTAATGGGAAGTTCCCAGAAGAATACTATATGTAATTTTCTTAGGGATAACCTGATCAGTACAAACAAAGTGATAAACACTAAACTCCCACTGTGATTTCCGAACACTCTTTTGCTGAGACGAGATTCGATCGCTTTGTTGGATCAATCTTCCCTCACAAAACTCCTATTGGTGTTTGACGATAGATCAACCTTTCCTCACAAAATCCCCCACTGATCAAATCAATTGACGGTGGGTTCACTAAAATTTCTATCCACAAATTCATGGTAATTTTCAAAGCTTGACGTGTTAAGTTATTATCACTTAACATCAAAATCCTCCATCGAGTGGCTAGTACAAACCAGTATTTCTACTGCTACTTGTATTCCACTCCCTTTGCTTTCAGGTCAAACCTATAAAAGTTAGGGCCAAAGCCAGATTCCCCTCTCGATTCCTTCCATGAACGAGAGGTCCACTTTTAAATTGAGCAATTAAACCTATAAAAGTTAGGATTGTCTCCAACTTTACTTAGTCAAACCTGCAGATAGTTAGGACTAAAATTGAGTTATCCCTTTCGATAAACGAAAGACTTCCATCCTTTCCTTTTTCAGCCAAACCTAAAAAAATTAGAGTCGAAATCAGAATTTCTCCTCAATAAATGAGGAACTCTTTTCTTGGATCAAGCAACCAATCCTATAAAAGTTAGGGTTACTTGAATCTTTCCGATTCTCGGAGTGGAGATCCCACTCCTAGTTTCATCTTTCCGGATTATAGGGGTGGAGATCCCACTTCGAGTTTCCTTTCTAACTAAAGATAGAATATAAAATTTTTCTTCTTCGATGCCGGGAGATAGAATATAAAATTCTTCCTCTTCCATTTTGGGTTTGTCTTTACCCTGAGAAAAAACACAATTCTCAACTTTAAATCCGTACATTCCATGCACAGGGAACTTTATCTCAACTCCTAAATAGAGATAAGCCTACATCTAACACACGTTGCCGGTTTAATCTTTCACCGATTGAAGAAGACACCAGAAATCTAGTCTGGAGACTTTTATCCCGAATCCTAAGTAAGGATAAGTCAGCGCCTAACACGCGATGCCGATTAGTCCTTAACCGTAAAAAAGACAAAAGCCCACATATTCGACATTATGGCAGGTTGTTATTAATAACGCCAAAATCTGTGCTTCACACGCATGGGGAATTTTATCCTAAAGCCTAAGCAGGGATAAGCTAATGCCTAACACGCGTTGCCGGTTTAGTCTTTCACCGACTGAAGAAGACATCAGATTTCCAATCTGGGGAATTTGATCCTGAAGCCTAAGTAGGGATAGGTCAGCTTCTAACACACGTTGTCGGGAAGCCTATTCCCGTAACAATGGCGAAGTCTGCGTATTCAATATCGTAGCATCAAGTCTAAGGGAGTTCATTCCTTCAGCACAACGTCACATGCGGAACGGACTTAAAACAATCCGCATGTAAGCCCGATTCAAACAGTAATCGGTAAAAGCACGTCAAATCCGTTGAGGGCTGAGGATTTGCTAAAAAATCCTAAGTCAACGTCTGATACACGTCGCTGTTTAGTATTTTCACAAGAGAAAGACGAAGTCTACATATTCAATATCGTAGCACTAAAAGGGTTAACTCTTTTAGCTTAACGTCATATGTGGAACGGACTTAAACAATCCGCATGCTAGCCCGACTCAAACGATCGTCGGTAAAGGCTCATCAAACCCGTTGATGGCTGAGAATTTACCAAAAATTCTATAAATACGAGTCATTGACGCACCAGCTCCGATAGTCGGTCTCGTGACTCGAGTATCTAACAACATCAAGATAAGATCCACATATTCAGATGAATCAACTTTAACAGTTGGTCCTGCAGCCCAGAACTTGGGACCGTCACGCTCCAATGCCTTAAGAGCTTAAACTATGTCGACGTTGGGTGATCCGAAACCCTAGGTCAACGCCGGTCAACGCACAACCCTAGGTCAACACCAGTCAACGTGTTGTGACCAAAAGTCAACGTTGGGTGATCCGAAACCCTAGGTCAACGCGGGGCAATGTGTAACCCTAGGTCAACGACAGTCAACGCGTTGCAACCAAAAGTCAACGTTGGGTGATCTGAAACCCTAGGTCGACGACGGTGAACGTGTAACCCTAGGTCAATGCCAGTCAATGCGATGCGACCAAAAATCAACGTCGGATGATCCGAAACCCTAGGTCAATGCCAGTCAACGCGTAACCCTAGGTCAACGCCGGTCAACGTGTTGTGATAAAAAGTCAACTTACAGCGATCTGAAACCCTAAGTCAGCACGATACAACGGAGGTAGTCAGTTCTAAGTCAACTCAATGACACGAGCCAAACTCAACTTATCAGTTTTAGATTCGAGACTCCGACGATGGCCAGATGATAAACGCAGCGCCGAAAGAACTTTAGCTATTTGTCAAAGTATCGAATAGATTGAAAATAGAAGGAGTTAAGAATTGAAGCTAATTAAAGGTCCTTTACACCGACCGAAGGCTGGACCAATCATATCCAAAGTATTCCAGCCTCTTCTATAAAAGAAACGAGTCTGAAACGCTTTGGAGGGGGTATCTGTAGGCGTTGAAAATTGCCTATAGGTCTCCACGAGCAGCTCAAAGCTAAAAGAAGCTTGATTGACGTTGATAAACACTTATAGTGAATCGACGAACTACGTGAAGTAACGAAGTTTCAGAATAACAAAGACACGAACTGATCGGGAACCACCTGTCGCTTATAAAAGGGGAAACGCCGCTCGTATCCCAGCTTAATCCACAATGATCTAATCATCGGAGCTTATAGAACTCCTCGCTAGCTTTCCAACGCACTTTGAATCACTCAAATCCGAGTTCAGATGAAGAAGTTACGACGAAAATGGACAAGTGTGCAAAACGAAGCGTCTCAGCCTGAGTTGAGACACCCCAAGGTGTCTCGGCCAAGGCCGAGACACCTAAGGGTGTCTCCAGCCCTAAAAACAGGCCGTTATGTGGTTTTAACCGCCCGAACTTCCTGGAGCCTATAAATACAGCCCCAGTACTTCATTTTTTGTGGGAGCTAGAATTCTCGTACGTTGGCGAAGCCCTGCCGGATTGAAGACTGAAGGTACACGAATTTCAGAGAGGAGGAGGAGAGATCGGATCGAGTTCGTCAGCATAAAGAAGAGGAAATTGTTAGATCTGCAGTTCTCATGTTCGTCCCTTAAGATTACCCCGTTGTGGTGATCTTAAGAAGAGCAATTATCTCACTGTTGCCGAGATAGGTGCTACGGTTTCTTAATTCCTTCACGAATTAACGAAGCTCTACCCGATTTTTTAGCAATTAGATCTGATCGACGGTGGTCCACGGATATCAACATCCCCGTCATAGGCTAAGATCCCATGCAAGCAGCGGGCGATAAACACCCGTTGCATTTGTTTAAAGAGAGTTGTATTTTTTATTATTTTTATTATGTAAGAAAGTCTTATAAAAAGACTAGTTTTACTTTGAATCTGTAATCGATAAACGTGTAACAGATTCAGCAATGAAGAAATCAACTTTCATCGCAAACGCCCTCCTGATCACAAAACTTCTTGAAAGCACCATCTGTATATTCTGTACCGTTATCAGATCTTAGTGTCTTTAATTTCCTACATGTTCTGTTCTCAATCATTGCTTTCCACTTCTTGATTATCTCGAATACCTCATTCCTATGCTTAAGAAAATAAATCCAAGTATACCTAGAATAATCATCTATAAACGAGATAAAATACATGGAACCACCTTTGGAAATTGTCGGAGCCGGACCCCAAACATCTGTATGCACTTAGTCTAATATACCTCTGCTCTTGTGTTTGTTTTTCTAGAACTGGACCCTATGTGTCTTTCCGTACATACAATCCTCACAAAAATCCATGCAATGTTTCTTCATGTTCTTCAGCAAACCTTCCTTACCAAGCAGATCTAGACCCTTCTTTGACATGTGCCCAAGCCGCTTATGCCATAACTGAGTATGCTCACATGGGTCTCTACTACTTTTATCAGTTACAACAACTGCATCTCCTATCATTGTCATACCCGAGAGAATATACAGATTACCATGACGAATGCCCTTCATCACTACTAAGGAACCTCGAACAACATTCTTTACTCCGTTCTCTATAACTATCTTGTAGCCACCGGAGTCCAAAGCACCAACTTAGATAAGATTCTTTCGCGAGTCGGAAACATGCCTCATATTCGTTAAGATTCTGACCACTCCATCATACATCTTGATTTTGATATCATCAAGCTTCACCGTTTTACAAGCATGGTTATTCCCTATTAATACGGTTCCACCATCAATACTCCTATAGGTAGTAAACCACTTCTTATTTGGACACATATGGTAAGAGAAACCCGAATCAAGAATCCACTTACTGGAGATATATTCACCACACGTAACGGTGTAGCATTCTTTTTTGCTCCCTTTCTCTGAGACATAGCTTGCCTCTTCCTTGCCTTCTCTTCTCTCGGTTTTATTATTGTTCTTCTTTCCACCTACTCTCTTGTTAGGACAATCAACCTTGAAATACCCAAGCTCACCACATTTAAAACACGATCTTCCTGCAAGAGGTCTCGATTTCGATCTAGACTTTCCTACCTTACCTTTTCCTCGCTCATTGCCCCTTCCCCTTACAAAAAATCCATGTGCTTGCTCCCTGTTACTATTAGTAGCCATGTCACTAGTTGCAATTTTTCGAAGATCATCCGCTAGTAGCGCCCTTCTAGTCTTATCCATTTCAAATTATCACCTACAAGCATCAATATTTATACCAGGTTCTCATAATACTTTGGTAAAGAAAGAAGTAGCAGAAGTGATTGATCCTTGTCTTCTATTTTCACATCGATGTCCTTCAAATCCGATATGATCCTATCAAACTTATTGATGTATTACCGGATTGATGATCCTTCCTCTATTTTGTAAGTATACAATTTATTTTTAAGTAGATCCGATTTGTTAGACTCTTCATCATGAATGTACTCTCTAACTTTGACCACACACCCGCAACTGTTTCCTCTCCATCCACCAAGAAAGCTACATCCCTCTCAAGGCATAGGATAATCGACGCTCGTGCTTTGAGATCTAACTTTTTCCAATCCTTATCTGACATATCTTTGTTCTTTTTTCTTTTCCTACCAAAGTCTTGTGCAATTTCTGCGAAATCAATGAGTTTTTCATTTGCATCCTCCAATAGGAAAAATCATTCTTTCCATTAAACTTTTCAATCTCATACTTTCCCACTTTGACTGTTTTACTGGTAGACGCTATTCTCCGCTTGTTTTAGTAAATTCGTTTCTCTTAGAATTTCAACAAAACACCTTATGTACACCACACAATAACCAAGCATCACCTCAAATCGGAAGTTCTACCACCACCAATCTAATCAAGGGGCTCTGATACCAGTTGTTGGTGGTTGATATGCCTACCCTACCGCAGAAGCGAATCACCTTGAGAGAAAGCGCTAGCTTTTATATTCACAAAACACAAGCTAATCTTGATGTTCATGTTTCGATAATAGAAAATAAGAATAGAAGTGAATATCTCAGCAAGGTGAGATATACACTCTTCCTAATATCAGATCTAGGTCTGAATATCGAGGGAACCAACCAACACAAGCAATGACCAATACAATAAGTAAGACACAAGATTTACGTGGTTCGGCAAACTTGCCTACGTCCACGAGGAGGGGTAAAGGAAGATTCCACTATGATGGAGAACATCGACGACTTGTACAACCCATAAGCTCGTCCCAAAGATAAAGCTTTGATTCTTACCTAAGAGAAGATGACTTCTTTCTTGTAAAATCCCTCCAAGCACTCAATATTTTCTTTTCTCAAGTTCTCACCTTTTAGATCTGAAAAAAAATCTCTTTTTCATTGATAGTAGCCCTTCTTCTCTGCTAAAAACCCCTAGGAACGAATCCCTATTTATACCAAAGAAAATAGGTTAAAAAAACCACCCGAAATCCCGCTGTTTGGATCCACGCCCGCTCTGTCTCGGATCACCATGAGACACTCTGAGGTGTCTCGGGTAGCGAGACAACTTGGGTGTCTCGGATGAGCAAGACACTCATGAGCGAGACACTCATAGATTACGACTAGGATTTCAAAATCCAAATCCTAATCATACTCTATACATTCTAGTAGGAAAATTACAAAAAGAGAAGTCCAAGTAAAAATTGTTAGATTGTGATCTCTCTCATTGGATTTTCTTTTCTCCTTCCTTTGATGAATCCATATTAATAGAAAAACACACTAATAACATTTACCAAATATTTACAGTTAGTATTAAGGGAAAATTATGTCAAGACCCTAAAACAAATTTTTCATGTGCTTCAGCCCCTTTAACTTTTTCCCTTGTGGTTCAGCCTTTAAATTCAAGATCTATGTTCTGCAGCCTTCTTTTAACAATTATTACCTGCCAATTGTTTTCGTCAAAAGTTGACTTCGCTGTGGAATTCATTATATCTTCAGTCGATTACAACAAATTTGAAAGAAATAGTCTTTTTATAAGACCTTTTTTACACAACAAAAAGAAAATTACAACTTTCGAGAAAATAACACAGAAATCGTTTATCGAATCCTATTTTGTGGGACTTTGCCTGTGCCGGGAGTGCTTTGGCTCGTAGACCACCGATTCACAAATCGTGAGGTTGCTTAGAGATCCTTCCTTCGTTTATCGAAGTAGGGATTTGAAGTGAATATCTTATCGATATAAGATGTTCACTCTTCCAAAGATTAAGTCTAAGCTTAGATCTCTAGGAATCACCAAACACTGTTTATAAAGGTTGAAAATTCTCCCTTTCTTCCTCAAAATCACCAAAAGCTCAAGCCTTTTCTGATCCAATCTGCCCTCTGTCCTTTATTTCATGTCTAGGGAGGTATTTATAGGGGTAGGAGTGCACAACAGTGAAAATAGGGGCGAAATAACTGACCAAACAACTGCTCTTTGGTCGCGTCAGTCAACACTGCCACGGCTATTGGAACTGTTCCCCCACGACCTTTAACCACATTTTTTCGTGGTCTAACTGCTTTTCCACGTCAGCACACGTTCTATTTCTGATATGCTACCACGTGGACTAAAAAAATCATCGTATAACTACTTGGTAACTGTTGTGGCATCCCTATAACTTGCGCGTCACCATAGACTGCCGCGCCTTAGGCGCGTCACCATGAGCTGCCGCGCCTAAGGCGCGCCACCCTGGGCTGCCGCGCCTAAGGCGTGTCACCCTGGGTTGCTTGTTGGTGTATTTATTGTTGTATATACAATGTTCTTTTCTCATCCTTGAGTTGTATTTGGATATCTATGAGCATTTTTTGATGCCTACAGATACACCCTCCAAAGTATCTCAGACTCATTATTTTTAGAGAGGAGTCTGGGACACTTTGGATATGATAAGCTTTCCTTGCAATTTCTTCAGTGCTTTGTTGAAGAAGTTGCATAGAATAGTCTGTGAATGGTCTCAATTCTTGACTCCTCCATCTTTTAGTCTATTCAGTACTTTGTAGAATAGCTAAGATTCCTCCGGTGCTACGTTTATCGCGTGGCCGTTGTCGAAGTCTTGAATTAGAACTGCTGTTGAAGATTGGAGAAACAATTTACACTCATATACTCTATTGGAGTGTTCAGGTATGTATTCCAAATACAGCGAGGGATGTATGTGTTCAAATACCCAAGGAATTATTGTGTATGCACAGTGCTTCTGCGTGTCAGAGTGGACTATGGTGTGTTAACTGCCGCGTCAGCCTCTACTACTGCGCTTGAGCGTGCCAGCGTAGACTGCCGCGCTCGAGCGCGACAGTGTCGACTGCCGCGCACCGCTTCGGCCAGTCGGGTTTATAAGACTACTGTTGGGCCTTTTTGGGTCATTTTTACCCGCTGTTTTTGAGTTCAAAATCTCCTCAAAATACCCTATATAAGCATCCTTTGGTTTTCCCCTCTTCACCTCTTCTGATTTGGACGATTTCTTGCTCGAACAAGATCTAGGGTTTCGACTGTTCCTCTTGATTTCCAGCTTCCTATTGATTCTCCGATTTTCCAAACTTGCTCCTCTTCGTTATCTTGTAGGATGGCACACCCTTCATGTATCTAGGGTTTATTTTGGTTTTGTATTTGGAATTTTACTCGAAAACCCTAATTCCTTTGTGTTTCTAGTTCAAAAACCATGTCACCCAAGAGATCCAGAGTTCCCAGGGGCAAATCTGTAGCCTAGGCGTCGGATGAGGTTGAGGCTACCACTACATCGTTTGGGGGTAAGCTCTTCAACTTCTTTTCTGTCCACAATTGATACTTTTGCTCATATAACCTCGTTTGTCTCCTTTGAGAGGCATCCGGGAAGAGTTGACATCCTCCTCCGAGGGGATCGACGCTATAAAACACATATCTTGTTAAATCAAGGCATGTACCACAGCTGAGATGCGAGTTTTCGTCGAACTCGTGGCTTTTTGAAGCTAACAGCTGTTGTTCAGTTACCGCGGCAGCCCGTGCTGCCGCGGCTAAGCGCTGCAGCATACACTGCCGCGCTAACGCGCAGCAATGAGTACCACCACGGCTATGTAGAGCAGGGGTTTTGCTCTGTTAGCCTCTTTTATTCAACTGTTTTCTAACTTTTTTCTGCAGTCCACTTTCCTTTTGTGACCTTTTCTGATAGAGAAGACCCAGGCCAGAGTAGTATTCTTCATGCCTCTTTCAACGGCGATTTTCTGGTTAGAGAGGCCCGTCAGTTTAGTGACGGTTGTGACGATAGCATTCCTGGGTTGATTCGTGAAGGAAGTCGTCGCACTCTGCGTGCTTTGTTGACTGACTCGCCCTTAACCCCAATTCGAGACTCCACTGAGCCGCTAAAGAAACCTGACTATTTGTTCGGGGATTCTATTGAAGATCCAAATAATCTTTGCCGTGGTCCTGAAATTTGGTTGAATCAACACGAAGGTGATTTTCTATTCCTTCCTCCATTCCCTCGATAGTATTCAATTCTGCAATTAAGGAATTTGGCCGTTTCGAGGAAAATGTCGTGGCACTTGACCGATGACCATGAACGCATTCATTGCGGGTTTATAGGTAAAGATGTCAACGCTCCTGGCTCCAGTGGTAGACATGCTATCCGTGGTCTTCACCCAGGGATACTTGGACCAGATAGTGGGCCTCAGGATGAATTGATGATAAAGGCCAACACGGTAAAGAATAGGCTTGCTCGGATTGGCAGAGAATTCCCCCTTCCAAAATTCAGATGTTACGGATGGGTTCATTCTCTTCCAGACAAATGGTGGTCTAGGATGACCAACTACATACTCAATCGTTGGGATCAAGAGTTAAGGAACTTGGGGTTACACACTCCAATCCGAGCCAGCATGCATGGTCTCACAGTAAGTGTAGATCACTTTCTCGCCTTGTTCGAGTCTTATAATCCGGAGACCAATACATTTTTTACCAAGTATGGGGAGTTAGGGCTTCCTCTCCACGAAATGATGAAAGTATATGGGTTGCCATTGGGGAATACTCCTTATCAAGAATATTTTCCCAACAATCGTCAGCTCATGAAGATGAAGAAGGCTGGATCTGCTGCTTATGACATTCCCTGGGAATTGACTTGTCACTACCAGACAGCGATAGCCAGGATCGAGGTAAAGAGTAAGAAGGCAGCTCAAGTCAGTCTAAAGCAGTTCGCCGACTACTTGTTTTAGAATCTCGAAAGTCCGACTGGTGAAGCTATCTGCGAATTACCTATTCTGACCCCTTCTGATGTTAATAAGCTAATTACAAAGATTAACGCCCAGTCTTATAGAACCGAGTCATCCGAAGGTGGCTTTCTTAGGGGCACAAAATTCAGTACTTTCTTGTGGCAATCCACAAAGAGAATGAGGCCTGAGACTCTCCTCTCCGGCTACTCTCCGGCTACTTGGCTATATGGTTAAAGAAGTGTGTAGTGTCACATCAGTCTTCTGAGGCGCTTCCTCTTGAGGTTCTCTTTCCCGCCGTGCAATTAGCCGTCGGAGGTAGGTTATCTTTACTCTCTGCCATGATTGCTGACCTCCACAGCGGTTTGCGTAACCTAGCTAACACCTTTACAAAAGTGGATGTTGAGCCTTCGACTAAGATTCCTCTGCCGAGAGTTGAGTTGCCATACACATACTTAATGGTGTACTTAATGGCGTGGTTGGTCTTCCACCGAACGGACATGATGTCAGCACCTGACGTGTCTGATCCAGAGATTCCTTTACTGCAACTTTTGGAAGGATGTAAATGGCTGAATCCCTCTCAACAATAGCCTGATGGGGTGAGGCAGTTTAAGAATGCCAAGTGCTGGGAATTTTATAAATGTTTCCCTCGATTTTCTGGTGCATATAATGATATGCTTATTGATGAGGAAATGCCTGGGACCAACAGGACTTCTCTCAACATGGGCAGTTTTCATTGGCTTATGAACATCCGACCAGGTTATAATGTTTTCCGGTCAATGAACCTATGCAGGATCGAGCCTTATTTTCCTTGCTGATTTGCGTGACAGTTCGGCTATGATCAATTATACGTTGGGAATCCCAATAAATGGTTAATGACCTGCGGAGGTCTTATCGATGGAGTACGAACCTGGTTTTGGAATGTTGCTGGCTGTACCGAAGCTCAATTTAGTTTGCCCATCGCTGAGCCTGATCTTCATTTGACTTTTCTCTACTGTCGGTGGATTTTAGCCGCCAACACACCCGTTACAAAGAAAAGGATTTCTGAATTAGAAGCGGAGGCTGTGGTCCGTAGAGTCATACCTTCAAGGAAAGGGAAGGAACCTGCTACATCTTCCCGTAAAGGAAAGCAAGCAGCTGATTCAGAAGAGAGTGATGACTTCGAAACATCCAGTGAAGAGGATGAAACCAGAGGCGAATCAGGCGCTGACATTCCTCTTTCTCCTGTGGCTCACAGGACTCGTCGAGCTTCTCCACCCCAATCACCCGGTGCTCCTTTTAAGGGTGTTCAAATGAGAGAGAAGAATATCCCCTTATCGTCTTCCAATAAAATGACTGTTAAATGGCCTGTCTTAGAAGAAGAAGAAGAAGAAGAAGAAGAGGAAGATGTCACCCCGCTTGTTGGTAGAAAGAGATCCCGGTCTCCTGCTCCTTCTGAGGTTCAACCTCGCCCTGCTCACGGAACTGAACTGCGCACCAAATTTCGCACGAAAGTTCTGAAGTTCCTAGGGATACTCGTTCATCAAAGAGGATTAAGAAGATTGCCCACCGGCAACGCAAACTTCCTCCTCTATCTAAAGAGGAATTCGCCCAAGATCTTCCGGCTGATGAGGGAGGTAAACTCTCCTTTTTGTCTCTTTTTTTATCATCTTATCTTTAAATATAGCATCTTATTTATTCTTTTGCTATTGTAGTTGAGCCATAAGAAGAAGGAGAAATCATACCCGAGCCTTCTTCTCCGGGTTTAATGGATGTTGGTGAATCCAGCTTCACTCAACAAGTACACAGAGCAATGAGTGAAGAACCTGTCAGCATGGGCACCACCGTTCCTTCAGTTGTTGCACCTACCTCACCAACCATTGAGACAGGTACATGTGCTTCCTCATTTGGAGGATATTTTTGGAAAATAAGTGAATCGGAACATGTTCCTCTTCTACTAACTTGTGCGCTTTATCTTCTCTTAGTTAAACTAAAGGAGGTGAGTGCGGGTAGTAGCGCCGCTGACCCCGCAATTATTATCGAAGGTAACCTTAGTTTTGTTTGCTTTGATTCCTTCATACTTCTTGCATATGCACTGACGAATCCTTCTGCTTAATAGACATCCCTGCCAATGAGCCGAGAGATCAAGAACTTACTCATAATATGGGTATTGGAGATTTCAACGAACATGATTTCAATCTTGATATTTCTGAAGATGAACACCAGCGCATCTCCGATATATTGTCAGCTCCGGATCCGACCGCTACTGCAGGACCAACTACTAGAGTCGATTCAGCTGAAGTAGGCGCATCAGAAGGTATGTACTTTTAGATTCAAGTCTTCAATTAAGCTTTTATTTCTTATTTTTTTTATAACTAAAATAAGAATTTTAGACGTAGGACCAACGAATGAAGTTGATGCGTCTACTGTCATTAGTGAATACGATCAACCTGAAGGCTTGGGTTTCCTGCTTTTGACAGGTCCCCCGGCTGAAGTTGAACCGTCAGGTACTGTTCCCTCGACTTCTGACACTGTTGAGACTGAACCTGATGTGACTTCGGATCCATCACCGGCTGTTCATGAAGTTGGAGGGTTGATGGCCACTACAAAAGAACAACCTACTGCCCCTTCTATTCAACTTGGTATGTTTCGTCTTTAATGTGCGTTGTAGTTGGATTCATACTTGTAGAACGTTTATTCATCTTTTTCTCGTTTATAGAACTTGTTCCTTAAGGATTCATAGATCTGGATCCGAAGCCATTGGGGGCTTCAAGTGAACAACCGTCTGATATAATGGATCAACAGACGAGTGTTATTTCTGAGCAAATCCCAGTTGTTGTAGAGCCTGCTGAGGTCTCGCCAAGCCAAGGTAACTCAGTTATGAAATTCTCTAATGAACGTAACATGTTTCCGTTTGTTGCTATACGCGGGTTTGTATATCTTTCATTCATTTCATCTATTCACTTTGTAGCTCCTTCTTTATCATTGTCCGATCGTATTCAAGCTTTATTGGCAAATGAAGATCCATACAAGGTTGTCCTTTACGCTGACGTTCAAAGTTTGATTACCTTCATAAATATCATGGTTGATCGGATTCTTCTCAAAGGCTCACCTTTCGAGCATTTTAGAAAATCTCTCGATCGCTATGTATCAGGCATTAAAGACTGCGGACACTCTGAACTATCCGATTCGATTGAAGCTTACTTGGTTGACCTTAAGCAACACATTGAAAATTTACAAAATCTTCATGTTAATGGCGCGTCTTCTTACATTGCTTCTCAAATGGATCTGAAATTGCAGGCATGGCGTGATTCTCAAAAGTCCGCTGAATCTGAACTTCAGAGGTTGAAAATCCGCATTGATCAACTCAGGGAGAGCGTTGCTAAGAAGACACAGATTAAGGCTGATTTGTATCGTGATTTAGAATCGAATCAAACAGAGATAGCCAGGCTAGAAGAGCAGCTTGCCAAAGCTAAGGATGTTCGTGAAGTGTTGGAGTCCGATCTGGCGGAGGTGACTCAGGTTGAGGTGAATCTATTCCGACAGCTGAATCTTCAAGACAAGATTTTTGCTGACAAAGAACAAGAGGTCGCCAGAATTCAAAGCATCGATGAAGAAAACTTTAAAGCTAACTTGATCCCCGAGCTTGAGTTAGCTTATGTGACAGAGCTCTCTCGATTAGAGGATCAAGTCCGTCATTATAAACTATTGTAATTTGAGAACATATATTTTTCATGGCTCTGTTTGAACTCTTTTGATAAATATAGTGAACTCTTTTGTTTTTTGCTCATTGAGATTTTATTATGATTACTCATTCTTGTTCAGAATAAATAACCACAATATTCATAGGATTTTTGGCAAATCCTCAGCCATCAACGGATTTGATATGCCTTTACCGACTACCGTTTGAATCGGGCTAGTATGTGAATTATCTAGATTCGTCCCACATATAATGTTGTGCTAAAAGAATTAAACTCTTTTAGACTTTAAACTACAATGTTGAATATGTAGGCTACATGTGTTAGATGTAGACTTATCTCTAATAAGGGATAGAGATAACATCCCCTATGCATGAATGACATGGATCCTAACATATAAATAGGCTGTATTTTCTATGTATGAAAACGAACCCAAGTTTATGAAGAAAAAGAATTACATATTCCATTTATCAATCTCTTGTTTGTTGGTAGAGATAAACCCGGAATCGGAAAAGAATAATTTCATATTCCGTCTCCTAGTCTCTTGTTTGTTGGTAGAGATAAACCCGAAATCGGAGAGGAAGAATTTTATCTTCTATCTCCTGGTCTCTTGTTTGTTGGTAGAGATAAACCCAAAATCGGAGAGGAAGAATTTTATATTCTATCTCCTGATCTATTGTTTGTTGGTAGAGATAAACCCAGAATCGGAGAGGAAGAATTTTATATTCTATCTCCTGGTCTCTTGTTTGTTGGTAGAGATAAACCTAGAATCAGAGAGGAAGAATTTTCATATTCTATCTCCTAATGCAAAGAAAACTCAAAGTGGGATCTCTACTTAGAGAATCTGGATTGATTTGAATAATCCTAACTGTCATAAGGTTTGATTATTCAATTCAAAAAATGGACCTTTCGTTCACAATGTGAATCGAAAGGAGATTTTGGTTGTGGTCCTAACTTTAGTAAGGTTTGACCAAGTGGGGGTTGAGATGATCCTAACTGTTTAAAGGTTTGATCATTCAATTTGTGGACCTCTCGTTCATGGAACGAATCGAGAGGGGATTTTGGTTTTGGTCCTAACTGTAGGAAGGTTTGACCAAGTGAGGAATAGGAGTGGGGTACAAATAACAATGAGTTTGTTAATTTGCACAAGAAGTTGACATGAAATAATTTATCGACTGATACAGACCGAAAACCATCGGTTGATCTGATTGGTGGGAGTTTTGTGAGGAAAGATTAACTGTTTATAGATTTGAATCTCATCTAAACAAAAGATGCAAAAGAACTTTATGATAATCGAAAATAGATTATTTGAATGATTAGTTTCTCATTTAGAATAATTAACTGATCTCGGGTTATCCCGAAATATCCTATACAGGATTCTCTAGGAACTTCCCGTTTTATATAGGTTATCCTAAACGTATCACGGATAATACTTTTTTAGGAACTTCTCATTTATTGGCATCATTAATTTGTTGCCATCCTGGGTAATCAGGCGATATGCACCATTTGAATAGACTGTTTCTATTACGAACGGACCTTCCCATTTGGGTTGGAATTTTCCTTTCTTCTTAGAATTGAGAATCATAGGTCTTCGGACGGCAAGAACTAGATCTCCTTCTTTAAAACTTCGTCGTCGGACCTTTTTATCGAAATCTCGGGAAATTCTAGCTTGATAAAACTCGATTTGTTGCTGAGCTTCCAAGCGTTTTTCATCTAATGCTTCCAATTCCTCAAGATGTTTCTGATGATGTTCTTCCGTCGTCATCCCCGTTGCGAGAGCAATACGGAGGGAAGGAATTTGTATATCCAATGGAAGGACGGCTTCACACCCATATGTTAAGGCATACGGGGTTGTTCCGGTCGGTGTACGGACGGTTGTACGATAAGCCCACAGGGCTTCGCCGAGTTTGTCGTCCCAATCTCGTTTATTGGTTTTCACAAGTTTTGCCAGAATCTTGATGATAGTCTTGTTAAAAGCTTCGGCCAATCCGTTAGCTGTGGGATTATAAGCAGTTGATGAAACATCCTTAATCCCGAATTTGCCGCAGAACTTGATGAATGCGTTGCTCACGAATTGGGGACCATTATCGTGTACTATTCGCCTTGGAACACCATACCGATATATGATATAGTGTTTGATAAACTTGATAACATCATTCGTCTTTACTTCTTTAAGTGGAACTGCTTCTACCCATTTCGAGAAGTAATCGGTGATTGCTAGAATGTAACGGTCCCCTTTAACCGAAGGTGGGAAAATAGGACCTACTATATACATTCCCCAAGTTTCGAATGGCCATGATGTCGCCGATGGGTGTAAATGTTTAGGAGGCTGGTGCATATAATTTGCATGTAACTGACATACTTCACATCGTCGGGCGTAGTCGACTGCGTCTTTTACCATAATTGGCCAGTAATACCCGATTCTCCTAAGTCGGTCGCAGAGTTTAGGACCGGGTTGATGTGCACCGCATGTTCCATCATGCGCCTCTTTGAGTGCTTGTTCTGCTTCTTTACCGGATAGACAACGGAGTAATAGACCATCGTATGACCGTTGATACAACATTTGCGTTGTAGCGTTGTAGTAAAATCTTGGGGCTCTTCGCCGAATCGATTCCCTTTCTCTTACATCTTCAGGCAATATACCATGTAGGACGTAGTCGATAATAGGAAAGCGCCAATCTCGAACTTCGGGTTCAACTCCTGTTGAATATGCTTCTTTAGCACTCGAATCATAGATTGGAACAATAAGCTGGTGAGTCCTCACTGTAATCAATTGCTCTGTTTCGGGAGGTTGAGCCAAAGATACTGACAATGCCGCTAATGCGTCTGCATACGCATTTTGGAGACGTGGAATGTACTCGATGAAAAATCCTTCAAACGAGCTTGCCATCTCGATGGCCACCTGGTGGTATGGAATCAAATCTCGATTTCTGACTTCATACTCTCCTCGTATTTGATTAACTACCAGTTGAGAATCCCCAAAAGCTTCAAGGTATTCGACCCCCAGCTCTTTGGCAAAATTGAGTTCAATTATCAATGCATTATACTCGGCCACATTATTAGAGCATGGTTTGGTCAATGAGTATGCCCTAGGTAAGACATGCTTATCCGGAGAAACTAAAACGACCCCCACTCCTGAGGATATTTTAGAACATCCGGGTGCGCTTGCCACATTAGTTGCACGAGAAGCCCCGTCGAAGTACAACTGCCACACTTGCTGATGTGAGGTGGTATTAACTTCGTGGATTTTATCTGGCAGATCGTCGTACAATTCTACTACATCCTTCGTAGGGCTTTTCCCCAGAAGATCGCAAATAGCTCGTCCTTTAATTGATTTTTGTTGCTTGAAGTACAAGTCATATTGCGATAAGAGTAAAGCCCACCTGGCTAAATGCCAATTCATGGAGGCCGGCTGGGTCATGAATACGCGGATCGGGTTTATGTTGGAAATGACATAAATTGTCTGCCCGACTAAGTAATGTCGCATTTTCTGGATTGCAAATACCAAGGCAAAGCATTCCTCTTCGATCATCGGATAATGAGATTCAGCTCCTACCAGTGTGCGACTCAGATAATATACCGCTTGTTCGTGACCGTTATCGTCATCTTGTGCAAGTAATGCACTTAATGAATGGCTAGTCGCTTTGACATAAATCAAAAACGGTCTGCCCAATTTCGGTGCAACGAGAATAGGTGGGTTCGCTAGATATGTTTTAATATCTTCGAACGCTTTTTGGCATGCTTCATCCTAAATGAATGACACGCCCTTCTTTGTGAGTTTAGAGAACGGCTGACATTTTTCGGACAGATTTGATATAAACCGACGAATGTATGTCAATCGACCTTGCAATCCTCTGAGTTCTTTAAGATTTCTCGGAGGCTGCAGCTCATGTATCGCTTTCACTTTATCAGGATCAATATGAATACCTTTTGTGGTGACGACAAATCCAAGAAATTTACCGCTCGACATTCCAAGGAAGGATTTAGTCGGGTTTATTTTTAGCTGATGACTCCTCATAAGGTCGAACATCGTCTTCAAATCTTTAATGTGGTCGTTTATCATGGCTCTTAACGACCAGGTCATCAATGTAGCATTCGACAGTCTTCCGAAGGTGCTCTTGAAAGATCTTCGTCATTGCTCGTTGGTATGTAGCACCGGCGTTCTTCAACCCGAAAGGCATAACGGTATAACAAAAGACGCCAAGAGGTGTTCTGAATGCTGTATGCTTTTCATCATCTGGATGCATCTTGATCTGATTATACCCCGAAAATCCATCCATAAATGACATTCTTTCAAACTCGCATGTGTTATCAATGATGACGTCTGTAATGGGTAGAGGAAAATCGTCTTTAGGGCAAGCCTTATTCAGATCTCTGAAGTCAATACAGATTCTGATCTTTCCGTTCTTTTTAAGGACTGGAATAATATTGGCTAGCCATTCAGGATGTTGTTCTTCTCTAACAAAACCTGAATCGATCAATTTTTTGACTTCAGCTTCTATTGCTTCCATAATTTGTGAACGAAACCGTCTTTGTTGTTGCTTGACAAGTTTAGCATCCGATTTTATATTAAGGCTATGCATTGCTACATTTGGGTCGAGTCCCGGCATATCTTCATAGTTCTAAGAGAAAACGTCAATATATTCTTTAACGAGGGCGATTAACTCCTCTTTTTCATCCGATGGAAGATCACCGCTGATAAATATAGGTTTCGGATTAGTTTCGTCACCCATATTAACTTGAACTACTTTATCCTCAGTAGGAGGTTCTCTTTGCTCAAATCGATCGCCGTACTGGCTATTCATGTAATGCATCCAGGGATCTTCCCAAATAAGCAACTGATCGTCTCCCTCGGTTGTGGAAGGATCAACTATCGCCATGTTCGACATTAAGGTTTTGAATCTCTCTCCAATGCTCACATCGGAATCCCAGATTGAAGTATCGGATGAGTGTCCACTTTCATTTCTTAGTTGGATAATGATCTGCTGGCAATATTCGTCATCAGATGACGAATCATAACCTAGACCTCTTTTATAACTGTAATAATTATCCGGTTTTCCTTTTGGTACGTAGGTAGGACGGGGTGGAACCCTGACACCTTGACCAAAATAAAGACCTTCACCAAGCGAGAGGTCATAGCCTTGTTTCTTCATGTAACCCTTTGCTTGTGAACTATACCTAGAGAAATGTTGCCCAGGCTCTTCCTCATCTGAATTAGTGTCCAAGAAAAGATCAGGAGTTGGGGATGGATCTCCTTTTCCAAAGATTATTTCTTTTTAACCCCCTGTCTTTGCGGGTAGGATTACAGTTGTTCCGACTGAATTTTACAGATATTTCGTCATCGTGCAAGACGAGCGAAGTAGCATGTGTAGACTAGGATCGTCGTATAATTCCTACATTACATCATTAAGACAATGCGAATACTCTAAATCATCCTTTATTATTTCATCGGCAAGTTGCCAGTTACAACTTTCATCCGACGATTCATCACCGTCAAGATCGATTACAAGAGATTCAATGTCATTTAGTACAAGACCTTCACTATAATCGAGCCCAGCTTCGGTATCAGCTTCTTCTCCGCTGTCCGTACCATGGGCCGATGGTTCAGTATCAGATTCAGCATCATAAAGAAGGGAGTCAGTAAAGTAATTTTCTAACCCCTTGAATGGTTGCTTATCCGCGACCACCGTCTTGACCTCCTCATTAGTGTCAACGTACTTCAGACACTGATGGAGGATGGAGGGAACTATAAGGTTATCGTGGATCCATGGGCGACCCAGCAGTAAGTTATATGAAGTTTCAGCATCAATCACATAGCAGGTGACTTCAGACTTTAAATCTCCAAGTTGACACTTCACCCGGATTTTTCCAAACGGTCTTGACCCGCTAGTATTGAATCCATAGATGACAGCTCCCGTGGAGGCTAACTTACTGGCGGGGATTCCGAGGTGGTACATCAACCGAAGTGGCATGATGCTAACAGCGAAACCCGGATCAACTTGAATCCGGTTAACAACGCTCGAACCGATATATCCAGTAAAATATAACGGTCTATCATGCTTCGAATTCCTGACTTGCATATCTTCTTTTGTGAAAACAATGCAAGGAAATTTGGTGGCTGCCAGATTGCAATGCTGAACTGATGACTCTGGCTCTTCAGGAGTTGGCTTGATTTGAGTGAGGAATACTTCAGAATCAGCCAAGGCTTCTTGTAAAGCTTCTCTGGTTTCTTTCGAGAGGCGTAACAACTCGTATAGCGTGATCCTTGCTGGGATATTAGCCAACTGAGTCATGACATCAAAGCGGTATGGAGCATTCGAGCTTTCCGGTTTGTCTCGTCCAATTGGTCGATTGAAACGAGATTGCCTCGGAAGTTGAATCTCTTTATGTTGGGGTTCTTTCTTTTTTTGTTTAGCAACTTTCTGAGGTTTCTCGGTTGCTAACGGTGGGGTTGTAACCATCCCCAGCTCTTTCAAAGTCTTGGTAGGTACAGCTTTCTCTACCCCCTTCTCGGCTAATTGCTCGGATGCGCTTGGGTAGTTAAAACTGTACTCATTTCCACTTCTAGTAACAAAAACTTCCTGTTCTTCATTAGAAAGTGGTAACGCTGCTATCTCTTCATCGTTCTTCTCAGGAATCGCTGAGGCTCCGTAACAGGACTTCTCTTTTCCCTTGCCTTTTGACTTTTTCGTGGATGTTGTCCACTGTTCATCTTCAAGCAAATCCGGATGAACCCAAAGGATTTTGCCGTTAGGGGTCGTGTGTGACACAAGCCCCTTTTGGCGCTGTCCATGAGGGTCATGGTTGATGGTTTGCATCTTGACCTTTGATACTGGCTCTGCTTGAAACCAGGACAAAGGAACCGATCTGAAGCTAATAGAGACCGTGTTTGCGCCTACTTTCTTCTCCTTTGGTTTCGGCGTCATGATGCCAACATCGATTAAGGTTTGTATTTTATCTTTCAAGACATAACACGCCTTATTGGGATGGTGGACCCTTCTGTGATATGCACAATACTTCGGATCACTCGTCTTCTTCGCTTCTTCCTGGTTTGTGACCGGTGGAAGCTTGATCTTGTTGTTATCCAGCAAATATTTGAAGATAACTGGAACTTCATCCTCTTTGAATGTATACTCCTTTAAGAATCTGGGCTCAGAGGTTTTAAACTGCTTCGGAAGCTGTTGATTCTGATTTGGTGCCAATTAGAAGGATGATTGCTGCGATTGTTGTTGCGACGGCTATTGTGACGTTTGATGCGCGTCCACAGCGGCCACGGACCCTCTTCCTCTGCCTCGAGGATTAAAGTTCTGCTTTTGATTATTAGCTGATGGCTGACCCCTCTCCAAATTCCTTCTCTTGAGAAAGCGTTCAGCTTGTTCACCTCTCACTTTCAACTCCTTCCAAGTTTTAGAGGGCACAACCCCCATGAATTCTAATACATCCAGCGACAAGTTATTGTGACATGTCTGTAGGATGAATTCTTCTGTGAGTGGATCCCGGTAGTTTACCGCTTTGTTCCGGAATCGTTTAACAAAAATATCAATCGACTCCTCATCCTTCTGCTTCTCATCCAACAACGTGCCAATAGAGACCTCTGTGTCATCGTCGAAGAAATTGGTGAGGAACAATCCTTCCATATCCTCCCAGCTAGTGATACTCCCGGGTTTAAGACGTCGGTACCAATCGAAGGCAGGCCCACGAAGGGTTCCTACGAATGACCGGACCATCAAGGCTTCATTTCCAGATATTGCGCCAAGATGTGACTTGAAATAGATCAAGTGCTGAGTTGGTGAACCCCTGCCATCAAAAGAAGTAAAGTTAATCAAATTAAATTTTAGGGGATAAGGAATCAGATCCCACTCCCTCGGGTATGGGTATGGAATGTCCGTTTTCTTTACTTCTTGGGCCGTCATCAGAGCGTGACTTTGCTCTCGAGATCTTGCATCTTCTTGTCCTTTTCCTCACTCTTCTTCAAGTAGATTTGAGGAGGTTGAGTGTATGATTTGGTTGGACCGCTTCCAGAATTGTCTTTGTCCAGAGGATGATCAGCAAAAATGGTCTCATCTTCTTCATTATCCGCCTCAGCTATACGTACAGGTAGAATGTTACGCTGACTGGATTCTGCCTTTTGGCTCGACTCCGGTTGATGTTGTTGAACTTGCAAATCTCGCATCTGCTGCATTGTCAACTCCATCTCAGTTTTGATCTCAGCTCTAATTTCTTCGCGTTGTTTAGCTAACGCTTCTTATAGTATCTGAGCCAGCTGATCCGGTGTGATTGCGAATGATTCTCTGACTCGCCCCACACTGGACGTGGTATCGTCTGAAGCAACGGCAGAACATGTATCTGAGAGTTCCTCATCTGAAGATAGTCCTTCGTGCATTCTTTTGTAGTCTCGGCGTCGGTTGGCCCTTCGCTGCAACCGCGACATTCTTTGAGAGAGACCCCGCTCAACTCACCCTTCCGGAGAGAAATCAGGATCAGTGTTGACTAATCGTTGTTTTCCTCTGCCGGTCATGTTAATAGTGACCTCAGGGAATTCATCTTGCTGCATTGCAGATTTCCTCTGGTTGAAACGTCTCACTTTGGATTTTGACGCTTCTATAGAAAGTCTTTGAAATACGGAGACTCGTTTTGCCTTAGTTTCTGAGCAACCGTATTCCGTCAATACTGCCTTAATAAGTCTCTTGCAAGCACAGTGAGACTCATCTTCTCGGACAATTCTCTTTCTTGAGTTATTGTTTTGATAGTACAGCTCATCATTATTGTGATTTGAGCAACCTATCTTTTGTTTGTGAACATTGTTAACATGCACAGGATGACTAGTCATCGCTTCTGGGCGATCCAAGGTTAAATTTTTAAATCCACCTCCTTGTGGGTGTGGAGTCTTCATAGGTCCTAAATGAGAATGAACTGGTATTCTCTCGTTTTGGACTGGAGCAATTCTGACTGGAGGGTGTTTACGACCCCCTGCATAAGAAACCACTAAGGGTTTATTTGCTGAATCTGAGTATTCTTTGACTGGGGCTTTGCCTCGATCGTCAATCGAAGGACCGAGGCGATCCTCCATGGTGATCTTGAATTTGGATAAATCTGGGCTAACCTATGGTTTCACTGATGACGCAGTAGACGGGCCCGGAACAGATGTTTGCGGTGTCTTCGGCATCCAAACTCTACGATTCCTTGGTGACTTTTCAGACACTAACTCTTTCTTAATTCCTTGTTTTTGTTGACGAAGAGCGCGGGCATGGGCGGCCTTCACCTGACGCTTTTGTATTCGCTCCTTAAGGGTTGAACGAGCCCTTTTGATGAGGGTTCATTCCTCCGTCGTAAGCTGTACAGAAATATGATTATTTTGTTGTTGAGGCAACTGAACCACCTTTTGTTTCCTCGACTCTAGGTCCGCATAATAATGGACCCCATCGGTTTGTTGTAAGGCCTTAGCCAATTGACGAGCACGGCGCTGACGCTGTCTCTAACGAGCCCTCTTCGTCAGCACTAGTGAGCCATTCATCAACGACTCCTTAATGGGTGCGGAGTCGTTTGGAGCAGGGGTGTTACAGGCAGATTCCTTAGCAACTATCGGGCAGGAACCTTCACCTGCGGCCTTCATAGGCATTGCAGACTTGAAAACTTTCTTGGAAGATGAAATCTTCCTGCATTTGCGAGGCAAGGAAGATTTTGAGGATGAGGATGACAGATACTCCTCAAATTTTGCTTGATCGAATTCATATTCGATCTCTTCACTGACAATGATCTTGATCGGTTGCGACACCGCGGCCTCGGCAGCGAGGCCGCTGGCTCCCACTGTGGTCGCCAGTTTGTTTTCATCAAAAGTTGACTTCGCTGTGGAATTCATTATATCTTCAGTCGATTACAATAAATTCGAAAGAAATAGTCTTTTCATAAGACCTCTTTTACACAACAAAAAAAAATTATAACTTTCGATAAAATAACACAGAAATCGTTTATCGAATCCTGTTTTGTGGGACTTTGCCTGTGCCGGGAGTGCTTTGGCTCGTGGACCACCGATTCACAGATCGTGAGGTTGCTTAGAGATCCTTCCTTCGTTTATCGAAGTAGGGATTTGAAGTGAATATCTTATCGATGTAAGATGTTCACTCTTCCAAAGATCAAGTCTGAGCTTAAATCTCTAGGAATCACCAAACATTGTTTATAAAGGTTGAAAATTCTCTCTTTCTTCCTTAAAATCACCAAAAACTCAAGCTTTTTCTGATCCAATCTGCCCTTTGTCCTTTATTTCGTGTCTAGGGAGGTATTTATAGGGGTAGGAGTGCACAACAGTAGAAATGGGGGCGAAATAACTGACCAAACGACTGCTCTTTGGCCACGTCAGTCAACACTGCCACGGCTATTGGCGCGGTAGTATGGACTGCCGCGGCCAAAGGGACAGTTACAGGCACGTTTCTTCGTGCTTGAAACTGTTCCCCCACGACCTTTAACCACCTTTTTTCGTAGTCTAACTGCTTTTCCACGTCAGCACACGTTTTATTTTTGATATGCTGTCACGTGGACTAAAAAAAATCATCGTATAACTGCTTGGTAACTGTTGTGGCATCCCTGTAACTTGCGCGCCACCATAGACTGCCGCGCCTTAGGCGCATCACCATGAGCTACCGCGCCTAAGGTGCGTCACCCTGGGTTGCTTGTTGGTGTATTTATTGTTGTATACACACTGTTCTTTTCTCATCCTTGAGTTGTATTTGGATATCTATGAGCATTTTTTGACGCCTACACCAATTAAATATAGACAGAGAATAAAAAGTAAAAAACCCTAAAATTCTTTTATCTCCTCTATTCTTTCATGTTAAGTCTAAAAGCAAGTTGAATTAGACTTAATATAAACCGCATTAGACTTAACATGAACCGAATTAGACTTAACATGAAAGTCTATTTCATGTTAAGTCTAATTTGGTTCATGTTAAGTCTAATTTTATTCCTTTTAAGTCTAATTTAAATCATGTTATGTCTAATTCAACTTGTTTTAAGTCTAATTTAATTCATATTAAGTCTAATTTAACTTGTTTTAAGTCTAATTTCATGTTAAGTCCAATTTAATTCATATTAAGTCTAATTTAATTCCTTTTAAGTCTAAATCATGTTATGTTTAATTCAACTTGTTTTAAGTCTAATTTAATTGGACTTAACATGAAATTAGACTTAAAAGGAATTAAATAAGACTTAACATGAACGGAATAAATCTAATTTAATTCCTTTTAAGTCTAATTTTAATCTAATTTAGTGTTAAGTCCAATTTAGTTTATGTGCAGTCCAGCTTAGTTTATGTTAAGTCCAGTTTGATTCGTGTTAAATCCAGTTTGGTTCGTGTTAAGTCCAGTTTGGTTCGAGTTATGTCCAGTTTAAATTATTTTAAGTCTAATTTAAATTTTGTTAAGTCTAATTTAAATCATTTTAAGTCTAATTTAATGTATATTAAGTCTAATTCAACTTGTAAGTTTAATATCATGTTAAGTCCAATTTAATTAATATTAAGTCTAATTAAATTCCTTTTAAGTCCAATTTAAATCATGTTATGTCTAATTTAACTTAATCTAAGTCTAAAAATAAGTTGAATTAGACTCAACATGAACCATGTTAAGTCTATTTCAACTTATTTAAGTATAATTTCATGTTAAGTCCAATTTTACTTTATGTTAAGGCTAATTTGATTGTTGTTAAATCTAATTTAATTCTTTTTTAAGTCTAATTTTATGTTAAGTTCAACTTGATTCATGTTAAGTCTAAATTTAGTTCATGTTAAGTCTAATTTCATGTTAAGTCCAACATAATTCGTGTTAAGTCTAAATTCAATTCATGTTAAGTCTAATAACAGTTCATGTTAGGTCTAGTTTCATGTTAAATCTAACTTGATTCGTGTTAAGCCTAATTTTAGTTCATGTTAAGTCTAAATTTAGTTCATATTAAGTATAATAACAATTCATGTTAAGTCTAAATTATTGTTAAGTCTAACTTGATTCGTGTTAAGTCTAAATTCAGTTCATGTTAAGTCTAATAACAGTTCATGTTAGGTCTAATTTCATATTAAGTCCAACTTGATTCATGTTAAGTCCAATTTCAGTTCATGTTAAGTCTAAATTCAGTTTATGTTAAGTCTAATATTAGTTCATGTTAAGTCCAACTTGATTCGTGTTAAGTCTAATTTCAGTTCATGTCAAGTCTAAATTCAGTTCGTGTTCAGTCTAATAACAGTTTATATTATGTCTAATTTTATGTTAAGTTCAACTTGATTCGTGTTAAGTCTAAATTCAGTTCATGTTAAATCTAATAACAGTTCATGCTAGGTCTAATTTCATGTTAAGTCAAACTTGATTTGTATTAAATCTAAATTTAGTTCATGTTAAGTCTAATTTCTTGTTCAGTCCAACTTGATTTGTATTAAGTCTAAATTCAGTTCATGTTAAGTCTAATAACAATTCATGTTAGGTCTAATTTCATGTTGAGTCTAACTTGATTCGTGTTAAGTCTAAATTCAATTCATGTTAAGTCTAAATTCAGTTCATGTTAGGTCTAATTTCAATCATGTTAAATTTATTTTTAAGTCTAATTTAAATCATGTTAAGTCTAATTTAACTTTTTTAAGTCTAATTTCATGCCAAGTCCAATTAAATTAGACTTAAAAATTGAATTAGACAAAACATGATTAAAGTTAGACTTAAAAGGAATTAAATTAGACTTAATATGAATTAAATTGGACTTATGAAATTAGACTTAAAACAAGTTGAATTAGACTTAACATGAATTACATTAGACTTGAAATAAGTTGAATTAGATATAACATGATTATTTTAGACTTAAAAAAATAAAATTAGACTTAACATGAAATAGACTTTCATGTTAAGTCTAATTCAACTTGCTTTTAGACTTAACATGAAAGAATAGAGGAGATAATGGTATTTCGGGGTTTTTTTACTTTTTATTCTTTGTCTATGCTTAGTTAGCAGGTAATAATTGCTAAAATAAAGGTGCAGAACATAGATCTCCAATTTAAGGGCTGAACCATATTGGAAAAAGTCAAAGGGGCTGCAGCATATGAAGATTTTACTTTTGGGACCTTGACATAATTTTCCCTAGTATTAAATATAAATGTTTAATATCACATTTATTTAATAAAAATTAAATATATTCAGTTTTAATTTATTTTAATTAAATATTTAGATATATTTCATACATAAAATAAAATATATGTAATAAATAATATTTATTTAATCTATTTTATATTAAATTTTTAATATACTTAATCTAATATATTTGGTTTAAATATTAACTAAATTCATTATTTTGCATATCTTAAATATGTAAAATTATTTAATATTAATACTAAATATATATAACTTTATTCACATATTCGATAATGAATATAAGTAAGCATGTAAGTAATATTTAAAATTAACTAAGAAAATATTAAATATTAAATATTAAATATTTATTAAGTATGTAAATGTCAAATGTAACTAATCTTTAGAATTAACTAAGAAAATATTAAATATTAAGTCACCTAATTTTTTTAGTTATTTAATATATTTTATATGAATATAGTTAATTCTAAATAACTTTTAATCAGATTCCTTAAGTGCACTTTAACCCTTTAAAAATTAAATATTCTTTAATATTTCATATTATTTAATCATTTGTAGCTTTAATATTCAGTATTATAAATTTATAAATTGTATAATATATGTTATGGTAATTTACCATCTAAAGATAAAAATGTCGACAAATTGGCTGCATAGGTCTACAAAGCCATGGACCAAACCAGCTCAAGAAACTCAGAAGCCCAGCCGAGGTCAAGTCTATTGACCAGTCAAGCAGACGAGCCCTGTCTCGACCAAGAGACGTCATAACCGTATCGAAGCGCGGGACCAGTCGGTCCCCGGCGATTAAGATGACTCCCCAAGCAGTCGTCTCTATGGTGCTCTCGTCCTAAAACTCACTTGGTTGTCGGTCAGCGAATCATAATGATGACTAATGGATCAACCCGCCTCGACTAAAGGGATAAGATCCGACCAAGTTTACTTCAAATGTCACTCGACGCTACAGCATTGACCAGTCCCATCAAGATCTACGCTCTGACAAGGATCACCTACATAAGCCGCTTATTCTACTCACAAGTCGCATCCCAGAGATTGTCATGATGCTCTCCTAGCCTTAAATAACTTCCCCTCCACTTACCAACCGCCATCTGGAGAAGGAAGGACGACCAAGTAGCTGGTCTATCCACTGTCACGCCTCACCTGTCAGGTTCAGGACACTGAGAAGATATTTCTCCCCTAACACTGAATGACTTCCCTTCCAATCGCCTGCCGACACCTAGATGGAGAAAGATGACTCAGCAGCCTGCTTGTTCACCTTTCAAGCCGCCTCCTGTGCGTAGTCAACAAAAACTGATGGTAAAACTCCCAGAGGCGTGGGGCTATAAAAGGAGGTAATGAAGGTAAGAGAAATGGGGATCTCTATTTATTCTTACACCCGAACCTGATTTCCACTTCTTAATAATCCATCAACTCTAAAAGAGAAATGCCCTGCAAGGACTTCAATGGCTCAGGGACCTCTCAAAAAACCTCCTTCAAGCTCACCAGCTAACTTGATCGTCGGAGGTACCACGGGAGAAACTAACCCCGTACTCCTGCGTTTCTCAAATGTGCAGGTTATCAGTACACCCCGCGCTCAGGATCGGGCATAAAGTCGGAGGAGGAGTCGGCCCCAACATTCATCTTCTCCTTCTTCCCCACCGTCGCTAGAATCGAAACTGCATCCGACTGCGGGAAACCCCCATCGACTGTTTGTTTACGAGCATCAACAATATATTTTATATTAAACATGTTAATTATTTATCATATACAAAATAATTTACTAAATATTAAATATATACTTAATATTCATCTCAAGTTATATAGTTTTATTTATTTACATATTAGATAAGAAATATAACAAATAAGTACTATTAAAGATAATTAATATAGGAGTCTAAGTGCTTTGAAGGATGATAGACAGTTTAAATTTCATCCGAAATGTTCAAAACTGAATATTACTCATCTGATATTTGCGGATGATTTGCTTCTATTTAGCAAAGCTGATTTATACTCAGTGGCCAAAATCTATCAGTGCTTTCAAAATTTTAGTCTGGTTTCTGGTCTGGATGCAAACCTGAGTAAATGCTCTGTTTATCTATCTGGGATTGAGGAGGGCATTAAGGCTCAAATTTGCAGCTACTTGAACTTTTCAGAGGGTGTTCTGCCTATGAAGTACCTTGGTTTACCATTGAGTTCAAAGAGGCTATCTTATATTGATTGTTCTTCATTGATTGGAAAAATTCAAGACAAGTTTCAGTTTTGGCAGCAGAACAGAAAACTGTCATATGCAGGTAGACTTCAACTTATCAAATCAGTCATTCTTGGTATCCAAACTTTTTGGATTAGCAACTATGTCTTGCCAATCAAAGTATTAGAGAGGATTGATAAGCTATGCTCTGACTTTCTATGGGGTAAAAAGATTCATTTAGTTGCATGGAATACAATCTGTCAGGAGAAAAGACAGGGTGGTTTGGGCCTATTCTCTGCAAAACTTTGGAATCAAGCTGCTACTACAAAATTATTATGGATGATTCATCTTAAAAAAGATATCTTGTGGGTTAAATGGATCCATGAGAACTATCTACAAACCTGTAATCTTTAGGAGGCTCAAAGTAGAGTGAATGACTCTTGGATGTGGAAGCAACTCCTCAGGGTGTTGAATAAGTTTGGAAGCTTTGCATCTCTGAAGAATGCAATTGATGACTGCTGTTGTAATGATAAAATCCAGCAATCTGCAGTTTACAGTAAACTGGCACATTCAGCTGCAACTTCAGTGAGTTGGTATGAGACAGTTTGGGATAATTTTAACTATCCTAAACACTCATTTACTGTCTGGTTAGCTTGCAATTCAAGACTCCTTACCAAGAATAGGTTGTGCAGACTGGGGATTTTAAATCCTAATCAAAACTGTTGTGTTCTGTGTTCTGGTCATCAGCTAGAAACAATTAGCTATCTGTTTTTTGATTGTCAGTATTCTGCGGAAATCTGGAATGGAGTTATGGATTGGTTGAATTTTAAATGGAGGTCTTGTGATTGGAACATGATCATTGGTTGGCATTCTAACAACTTAAAAGGAAAGGGTTCCAAGAAGAAGTTAAAGAGGCTTGCACTTGCTGACACAACTTATATGATTTGGCAGGAACGCAACTTGAGGATTTTCCAGAGCAAAATGAGGAGCTCGCTGCAGGTTCTTCATAATATTAAACTGTCAGTTTATACAAAAGTGTTACATGAGAGTACAAATGTTCATATGAGGGATCTCATTTTGTAGTTTGTTCTTTTTGATTACCAGAGAATGTCTGGTTTTTGATATGTTACACAATGTCCATATTGGAAATGAATAAAATTCAGTTCATTTACCAAAAAAAATAAAATAAATAAAGATAATTAATATTCCATATATTAAATAATAAAAATATTAAGTATTAAATAATTTTATACTTATATTATATGTTTTCAAAATTTCTATTACATTAAAATGTGTACATATTTAAATATAGAAATTAATAGTAATATTTGATCTTTAATTGTAATTATGGAAAATTAAATTTTATTAATATTTATTTAATTTTTAAATTGGAAAAAAATAAAAAATGAGCTAAAATAAGGAAGGGTGTTTTTATCTTTGGTAAATTAGATTTTTTACAAAATAAATTATAAATAAAAGAAATGTAAGATAGAAAATAATATGGTACCTAAATTATTTTTGGAGGATCAAAGTGGAAAATGTAAATAAAAAATGCAAATACTGATTATAAATATGAGGAGTTTCCAAAGGAAAAAGGATAGAATTTGGATAGATTGAATTGTTTGACTTTTGAAGGAAAGAGTTCTAATAGGATAAATTTCCTAGTTAGTTGAGGAATTAAGAAGTGTAGATTTTTTAAGGAAAGTGTGGAGCTTTTACATGACAACGTGGTTAAAATTAGAACGTGAAATATTAGTTGGAGAAATCTAATTGATCATAAATTTTATTTCTCTCCTTAATTGTATTTTCTAAAATAACTTTTTTGCCTAATTAAAATTGTAGTTAACTACAAATTTGGATATGGAATACCTCCTAACTTCGAAATCTATCTATCCAGAAACATGAGCACTATTTTTAAGGAATTTATTTAAGGATATGTCATTGGTGCTCCAACAATTCTTTATGGAGCACTAAAGATTTTGGCTTATATTTTTTGATAAAAGAACAATTATGTTTTTTTATGGCTATTTAATATTTAGTACAAGAATCCATTCAAAATCCTTCCAAAAAATCCAGGATTTTAACTAAAATATCCTAGTCCTAAACTAAATCCTAGAATATATGATTCTTGGACAACAATCCCTAATGAATAACACCCCCTAACTCAACAATGAAGCACCAAACGTTGGAGGGTTAATTTATGAATTTTAGCTATTTAGCGGTAACTTGGAGTATAAATCATAATAAAAGTATATGAGCTGATGACATGGAAAATTAATCTATTAACGACTTTGACAGGTGATGACGAACATTTTTTGGAAGAAATGTTTTCAATATTGGATTAAAGAAGAATTTAATTGCGGACTATTGAACAGGAAATTAAGTGTGGATTTTTTAGTGTGTTAAGGTTCCTCAATCTTCTTCCGTGGTTGGTTATGAAGCAAAAGATTTAGTCTTACTCACAAAAAAAACAGGTGAGATATTCGAAGTTGGGATTTTCAGTGGTTCCTTTGATGGTCAAGTCAATAGAGAGCTTAAATGGAGGAGAAAATTGCGATTATAGTCTGTTTATTTGTAAAAGTTTGCTTACCTTCCTATAGTAGATAGTGCGCCTATTTATAGCAAATTCACAAGGGTAATTTTGTAATTTCGATCGAGTCCAAGCAGACAGCTTAGTCACCAGATACTTTACAAGTATTGGTTGCAAATAGGATGAGTCACCTATGTGATTAATGTGATGATGACAATGGAAGCATGGTGTTAATGAGGTCCGATGAGTCATTAAGACTTTTGGGGCTAAAGCAATGATGATTCTGTTCATGCATTCAATGTAATAGTGATCGACTATTGGCAAGGAATTTGAGGACAAACCGCCTCTTCTTTTAGCCTTGCAGTGTCGATAAGTGACACTTTTTTATTCCACCAGCTTGGACTCGAAAGTTTTCGAGCTAGCCTTGTAGAATGAAGAGGTGTGGAGTCGATCCTAGCAATTGAATTGGAGTCAGGACACTTTTTGACTCAGTTTCTCTTGGGAATGGTCGAGTATTGACGTCGCTCGAGTCATCTTGCATAGGGTGAGGCTGGTCTTGTGTTTAGTTAATATGGGACACGTGTCAACTCCTTTGGGAGGATTAACACTTAGTCATTTCTGTGATACAACATAGACAGACTCCTTATACTATCTCCAAATTTAACTTATTACTTGTAGTATTATTGTTGTAGATAAATTCTTGAATGAAATCTTTTTTGAACATTTTTAGGCGCTTAATATGCACAATAGTCTTTCACTCAGGGGTTTTAACCTGCAATAATAGATATTTTTTAGGAGATGTATCTGTAAAAAGAGAATTACAAGGATTGTAGGTTTAATTCGGCAATAGCAGAAGGGATATATCCATAGTTAACCCTACAAAATGTTTGAGTCATTGGTTTAGGGATGACGGATAAACCGACTCTCTATGGGCCAGTTTGGTATTGCTAGAGCTTATATAATAAGCTGCTTATGAAAACATCTTATAGAAGCAACTTATATAAGCGGTTGAAAATAGTTATTTGGTAATCAAATATTAAAAACTTTTTGAAAAGCAGTTACGATGTTTGTTAGAATGATCATTATTAAAATATAAAAGGTGTGTGTGATATATAAACTAAAAAACAGAAACTATTTTTAAAAGCATCCTCAAGCTGCTTCTAAAAGCACCCTCTTAAAAGCAGAAGTAGTTTCAATAAACTTATCATAAAAGTTTTCACCAAGCATTATTGTTAGGCACTTCTTGAAAAAATAAGCAAAATCACCCCTAAAAAAGCAATAACAAACTGGCCCTAAGATTGACGACGTAAAATAGAGATTTTAAATAAATATATAGAACATTGATTTTTTTTTTTTACTTTTGATGGAATATAAGGCATTGATTTAAAAAGTGTGTTAAAAGTCCATCCCATGTGTAATCTAAAGTCTTGAAATCATATCAAAATAATTTAATGAAGATTATAATAATATATTATTGCTAAGTAAACAGAAGAGATAGATCCATTCATCACCACTTAGCAATCAATAATTAGAAAATATATCCATTACCAATTTAAGAGCTCGTAATCAGAAAAAATCATCGTCAATTAAAGGCGTGGTGACTTAAGATGATTCATCACCAATTAAGAGCTAGATTTTTTTTATAATTGATGATCTAGAAGTTTTATCATGTATTGATTCGGAAAAAAGAGAAGTTTTATCATGTATTAGGATTATTAATGGATTATAAAAAATCTAATAATCAAGTAAGCTACTGAAATCTAAGATTAAAAAGAGAGACATACAGGGATTGTTTGGCAAATTGCAATGCTTGTAGAAAATGTTGCATTTATTATAGGAAATAAATCTCAATTTTTTATTAGGATGTCTACATTTTTAGTGTGATAAATATATTTTAAAATCTAAATGGGATGGTTATTTAGTTGCAAAAGTTTTTAGCTTTATATTTTTTGTTGTAGGAAATGCATATTCATTACAATAAAGTATTTGTTTCTCTCTCTAAATATATAAAATAAAGTAATCGGTTTAAATCAAAGAGTAATTCTCAACAATCAATAGTTTTTAATTATTATTTGTAATTTCTGACCAACCAAAAACTTGAATCCTTTATATCAAAGAACAAAATCTTAGTAATCAGTAATTGTTCTTGAATCAAGGGGTTTATCTTTGTCTATTTTG
>BQKN01061238.1:87614-114405 GCA_022839385.1 Asparagus kiusianus | reverse complement strand
GAAAATATTGCGATCAGGGCAATTTTGAGGACTTATCGTTCTATTGATGAGAATCGATAAATAGACATTCGCAGAGGAATTGTAGTCATATTAGTAGTGATAATAACTAAATTCAATCTCTGTTAGGGTGATGACCATCTGAGGTGTAATATTAACCTGATGAGTTAAGGAGATACAGAGTTTTAAACGCACTCTGTTGAAAGAATCCATGAACTTAGAGGATAAGTATCAAGGATGAATTCTTCATTTGGAAGAGTTACAACGCTAAAGTGACTCTTGTGTTTGAGGTATGAAACGCGAGGTTAAGAACCTTCATAACGCTGGTCTGAGCCTAGCGTTTGAACGTGGGTGTGAACTTCGCGTTGAGATTAAAGTCTTAACTGACTTTATCTAAAAACGTAAAAGATTTACGTTTTAAAATATAAAACGGTTGGGATTCTTTTAGAGTCCCGAACCATCTTAACAGCTTGATAGCTGTTATAAATGGACCTGAGTGGTCACGTCAAGAGTCATTCGACTCTTCCTACTTTCGGCTATTTCCAAGAATGAGAAATCTCGTTTGATTTCGGTGAGATCTCCGACGAACTTCGTCTCCTTTGTTCAAGAGCATTTCCTTCGCTCGACTGTGTCGATGGCGCCTCGGAGAATGGATTCGAACTCCAAGAAAGGTGTCGGAGCGACTTCCGAAACGCCGTCGGTTGAGGATGCCGGCGGTGTTTCTGTTCGTGCGGGAACATCATCGTCGTCACCGCCGTCGCAGGGGCCTCCCTGTCGTGGTGAGTGCTGACCGAAATAACTTGCTTTGGCAAGCTCTCTGAAAACCCTAGATAGGTTCTTGATAACGAGGAAGATGACTCGTTTTAACTTGATGAAAACACGGGGTTGGGATCCCCTATGGGTCCCGACCCTCGCGTTCCAATTTTTTTAACACAAGGTTCGATTCTCGCGTTTGAGACTTCTGACGCGGGGCTCGACCCTCGCGTTGGAGATTTTGACATGAGACTTTAACCCTTTATGTTTCGGGTTCTGTCTTTATGTCGATAGCTCACTTATAGCTGCTAACATCTGCTTTTGATTGTGCAGTGCTTCTACCAAACGTGCCGCTTTCACAAGAGCATCATTTTGGATATATCGGTGGACCTGACACGAATGAACTATTCAGTCTTCAGAGCAGGATTCCATTGTGTACCTTCCCTGATTCGGAAAGAGCGGAAGTGATTAAATCCCCTCGATGCTCTACTCTCAGGATTCTGATAACTGACTTAGACTTGGAGACCCCTGTCGGTCATGCCCATTTTCCTAAACCAGCATTCATATTTGGAGACCGCATACCAGTTGATAATCACCTCACATATGTGGAAGATTCAAAGCTGCTGCGGAGAGTTGATAGTCGCTTTTTATTCCTCCCAAACATGAAGAGGATGTACCCACTCTCCTATTTCTTAAATGTGAGTTGCCGTCAGGGTTTGACCTTCGACGTAGTAAAGGAGAAGGAGAACGTGTCGCTTGGATTTGGTCGGCGAGCTCGTACACAAATCGGGGGACAACTCAGGGGGTTAAGACCTGGTTTATTTGAGAAGAAGGAGCTGGTTCAGGAGATGCCACGTCCAGCGAACATCTTTATCCGCCAATTCCTTGCAACTCAGGGTGAATTCTCTACCCAAATGTTCAGGTCCCCTGGATGGGTCTGTTCTGGAGAAGGAGGTTGGTGGACCCGTATGGTTGACTTTGTTCTTGAGGAGCTTAAGGAATCGCTCGCTCAATCGGGTCTCATAATTCCTGTATTAGCTGTTCGACGGGGAGTTGTGCAGAGTTTCCACAATTTCTTCGCTATGTTGGAGAAATATAACCCGGACAGCTGCATATTTTTCACACCTGCAGGAGAGTTAGGTTTTGCTCTTCATGAGATGCAGGCAGCGTCGGGGTTGCCGCTTGGAAAAACACCCTACGAGGAGTTCATCCCCACTACCGAAGAGCTTTCCTAACTGAGGTTGGCGCACCCAGAAATTTATGCTACTTTCTGGGAGTTGATGTGCCACTTCCACATATGTGCTCAAGTCTTTGGGATGCATGGAGGGGGCATTATGCATACCACATGGGCGGAATACCTCTTTCAGAATTTAAACCGGAAAGATGTAGCCGTAACTCGTGTTGCAGTTATCTCTCGTAAGGATGCCAAAGCTCGAATTAAGGCTTCCAGTGCTACCTATAGGACAGAGCATGCAGAGGGTGATTTTGAGGCTGGTGTCGAATTTGAAAGTTTCCACCACCAAGCCACAGTTCCTATCTCTGACACGGCTCTTCTTGCGGGCTTCTTCATGATTTGGTTGAAGCGGTGCGTGGTACCGACAAAACCAATTGAAGCGATATTGGCTGAGGTTGTGTATCCAGCTACCTTGCTAGCACATGGGAGACCTGTGAGTCTCCTTACTGCTATGGTTGGGTGTATACAGAATGGCCTGAGGATGTTAACCTCAGAACTTCTCAGTGCTTCAAGAATCAAAGCCACTAAGAAGAAAGCTATGAAAGCTCCTCAACTACGTATACCAATGCCGTACACGTATCTAGTGGCCTGGTTCGTGTTACATTGCCCTTCATTGATGACGGGAGTATACGAGGGTGATGATGCTTATACTCCCTTCGTACAGAAATTGGAGTCGGCCACGTGGACTAATTCTTATATAGTCAGGGCTCGACAGCTTCTGTCCTGGGAAGATAATTACCGGGTTTTCTACTGCGCTCCTAATTTTGACGGAGCTGACGTGAAGGATGCCCGCTTCATGGACTTGCTTTTTGAGGGCTCGTCTTCTTTGGAAGAAGGCACATTCAACTGGCTTCTTATGATCAGGTTGGGCTACCTGGTCTACCGCTTGCGGGAAAAGTGCTTCATTGAGCCTTATGTGCCTTCTCGGTTTGCCAGGCAGTTTGGATATGACCAACTCTATATTGGTAATCCTAACCCGGTGTTAGCTCAGATTGGGAATTTATATGAAGGAGCTCGTGCATGGTACTTATTTTCCACCGCGGGAACCCATGCGCAATTCACTTTACCCAATTCACCGCCTGGCTGCTCCACTGTTGCCGATTTCCGCAACTAGTTTGAAGAAGTTTCCCAAGTCCCGGGGTATGATATTTATACTTCCTGTATAAAGGAGATTAGGGAATTGTATCGTTTGAGGAGCAGGTCTTCGAGTACTCGTTTGCCAGGGGTAGAAGAATATCTATCCTGTGAATAAGAAGCAACCGGAGCCATTGAAGCTCCCAGGGAGTCATCTACCATAGAACCTTCTAAGAAAGAGGTCCCTATGGGGATTGAAGAGGGAAAACCGATTGTTGATTCTCCCGAAAAACAGACGACTGGGGATACTCCTGCAGAAGCTCCTGTCCCTGAACCTCGCTCTTTAAGATCAGGTAAGAAGGCTCTATCTGCTGCTGAGCAGGGCGAGTATGACAGGAAGGTGCGTAAACGACTGCTTGTCGTAGCCAAAAATTCAAAGAAGGTCAAGTTGATGGGAGATGCGATACGATCAGCACGTGCTGCATCTCCTGAAAACAGAGAGGATTTTACGCTTCCAGCTGCTCTTTCGAGTCTAGGAACGACAAGCGGTGGGAAAGAACCGGCTATCTCTGCCTCAGTGTCAGATATGGTCGAAAAGGTATTATCTGAGGTGGCGCACACCTCTACTCGCACTGATTATGCGAATTGTTTCATTTATCCGACTGCTCCACCCCCAAGCTCGGAAACTTTGAGAGAGCTCATCGAACAACTAGAGCGTTGGATGCAAATGACTGTCGACGCTGTTAGCCTCGGGGGTGTGAGCTTCAAGGTTTTCGAACCTCACCTGCTGGAATGCCTGACTAAGATCAAGCATCAGGGCGATAAAATATGGACTGAGAACTGTGTTGAGGGCATCATTATTTTAGAATATGAGCTGGAGTTCCTTTCCATGCTGCTACACGACGACATAGGGCCAGAAGTGGATCGGGCTCTTTCTGAGGCTAAGGCTCTGAAGGCACAACAGCAAGAGGCTCTTCGGAAGAGTTTATCCGAAACAGAACCTCATCTTGCTCACCTACGTAGGGAACATATCCAGGTACAAGGGGACATGACCAATCTCGCTGTGGGTCTCCGGGATACCGCAGCAGAACTTGCTCGCGCTGGTGTTGAAATACCTCAGATAAACGCTCAACTAGCTGATGGTATGAAAATTTTAAAAGGGTTAGCTGGTTACTGCGATGGACTCTTCAAATGCTATTGCGACGAAATTGTTGCTGCCGACAAGCTTCGGCGAAAGCTTGCAGAAGCAACGCCTAATGAAGAGGAGCTCAAGAGCAAGATAACTGAAGAAGTCAGAAAGGCTCGCGAGGAGAATATATCAGCGCTGAAATCTAAACTCAAGTTTTTTAGACTGATGAGTCCCGATGCTTAGAATTTGCACTGCTTTTGGTGGAGGAATAAATTTGTATCATTTTCATTTCAATTGTTTTCACCTTTGTATTGAGATTAACAATATTGAATGGAAATGATATCATTTTGGTTTTCATCATCTCTTTTGTTGAAATCTGGTTCAAGACAATGAAGAGTAATGCAAATGTTGTAAATGTAGTGTTAACTTAGCAGAAAAACGAAATTCTCTTTATTACCCCTTAGAATAATTCTAGAAAATTTCAATCGTCAGAGGTGTAGTGTTAACATGACGAAATACAAAACAAAGTTACACTATAAATAAGCAACCCCCAGCCTGATTTAGCTGGGGTTTAAGGGGCTACATGATTTACGGGAAATATCTCTTTAGGAATTTCCCATTAATTGGCATCATGAGCCTGTCTCCTTTTTGATCGATAAGGCGATAGGCTCCATTCGAATAAACTGATTCTATTACGAAGGGCCCTTCTCATTTAGGATTGAACTTCCCTTTGGTTTTGTGTGTCATCACCATGGGTCGTCTGTTGGCCAAAACCAAATCGCCTTTCTTGAAAATCCGTTCCTTAACCTTTTTGTTGTAGGCTTTGGAAATACGAGATTGATATAACTCGATCTGTTGCTGAGGTTGAAGTCGTTTGTCGCCTAAGGCTTCAAGTTCTTGCAGGCGTCGTTGATGTTTCTCCTCTTCTGTTAGTCCAGTTGTGATTGTGACTCTCAGAGAAGGGATCTGGATCTCTAATGGTAGTACAGCTTCGCAGCCATATACTAGAGAGAATGGTGTAGCTCTTGTAGGGGTCCTTACCGTTGTACGGTAAGCCCATAGGCATTCGTCAAGTCTTTCGTCCTAATCACGTCGGCTCTTGGAAACAAACTTTTTGAGAAGTTTCACTATGGTTTTGTTGAAAGCTTCTGCAAGACCATTTGCTGGTGGGTAATATGCCGTAGATGCGACACTCTGGATTCTGAATCTGTCACAAAACCTCTGAAACCCAAAGCTGACGAACTGTGTCCCGTTGTCGTGAACTATTCGCCTCGGGACTCCAAAACGGTAGACGACGTGATGCTTGATGAACTTGATCACATTCGAAGTCTTGACCTCTTTCAGCGGGATAGCCTCTGCCCATTTGGAGAAATAGTCGGTTACGGCTAGGATGAACCGGTGTCCCTTGGACGTCGGAGGGGAAATCGGTCCGACGATATCCATGCCCCACATTTCGAATGGCCAAGTCGTCAACGTGGGATGTAAATTTCCTGGTGCTTGGTGGATGAAGTCCCCATGAATTTGGCACGCGTGACAACGTTTAGCGTAGTCAACCGCGTCTGAAAACATCTTCGGCCAATAATAGCCGATTCGTCGGAGACGATCTCCTAATTTAGCTCCAGGCTGATGAGCTCCGCACATTCCGTCGTGAGCTTCTTTGAGGGCTTCTCTTGCTTCCTTCCGAGAGAGGCATCGAAGCAAAACTCCATCATGTGACTTACGATACAGGACTTGAGAGACTGCATCATAATAGAATCGGAGGGCCTTTCGTTTGATAGAGGCCGCTTCCTTAGGGTCATCGGGCAGAATGCCATATATGGCATAGTCGATGTACAGGAATCGCCAATCTCTAGATTCAAGCTCCATCGAGGTCATACAGACTTCTCCTGTCGGTGTCTTGTCTGAATTTTCCTCTACAGGAATCTTGGAACAGTATAGTTCGCGTCCTTTGACTGGAATCATTGTTTCGGCTTCTGGTGGCAATGCTAATGAAGTTGCCAAGGAGGCTAAAGCATCTGCATACGCGTTCTGAGCTCGTGGTATATATTCGATGAAGAAACCTTCGAACTTTTGAGCTTGCTTCAGCACTGCTAAGTAATACGGGATCAGATCCTCATGCCGTACTTCGTACTCCCCTCGGACTTGATTAACGATGAGCTGAGAGTCACCGTAAGCCTCGAGGTGCTGAATATTAAGTTCTTCAGCAAATTACATCCCTAATAGCAGAGCATTATACTCGGCTACATTGTTGGTACAAGGTTCAATTAGGGAGAACCCCCTTGGGATTATGTGACCGTTAGGAGAGACGAACACCACTCCTACTCCTGCAGTAATCGCTCCATAAGGGTTTGCTCTAGATGCACCGTCGAAGAATAATTTCCACACTCGTGTAGATTCTTGAGCAATACAAGCTTCGGCGACTTCGTCGGGCAATTCTTCATACCATTTTGATGTCCCTGGCACTGGATGATCGGCTAAGAACTCCGCCAATGCTTGACCCTTGATTGCCTTTTGAGGCATAAAATGCATGTCGTATTGTGACAAGAGAATGGCCCATTTTGCAAGTCGGCAGTTCAGGGATGACGGTTTCGTCATCAAGACTCTCAAGGGATTCACCTTAGAGATGACATGAATTGTTTGTCCAACTAGGTAATGTCGCATCTTTTGAACTGCGAATACCAAAGCGAGACATTCTTTCTCGACCGGATTATATCGATGTTCAGCTCCCATCATGGTCCTGCTTAAGTAATAAATGGCCTGCTCTTGACCTTGATCATCGTTCTGGGCCAATAACGCTCCTAGAGAATGATCCATAGCCCTCACATATAACAGGAATGGTTTTCCTGATATTAGGGCCACGAGAACAGGTAGCTGGGTGAGATATTTCTTGATCTCTTCAAATGCTTTTTGACATTCCCCATCCCAAACAAAGGATACTCCTTTCTTCATAAACTTCGAGAAAGGTTGGCAGCGCCCCGAGAGGTTAGATATGAACCTTCGGATGTAGGCCAATCTGCCCTACAGACCTCTGAGCTCTTTGAGATTCTTTGGCGGCGGCATGTCTTGGATGGCGCGCACCTTCTCTGGATCTAGAGAAATTCCCTTGGACGTGACAATAAATCCTAGGAATTTTCCACTTGATACTCCGAGAAATGATTTTGTAGGGTTCATCTTCAGCTGATGTGTCCGCATGATTTCGAACATTGTCTTCAAGTCTGCAAGATGATCATCCTTACTTTGACTTTTCATCGCTATGTCGTCGACGTAGCACTCTATCTTCTTACGCAGATGTTCATGGAAGATAGCGTTCATTGCACGTTGATAAGTTGCACCTGCATTTTTCAGGCCAAAGGGCATCACTGTGTAGCAATACACCCCCAGCGGTGTTCTGAACGCAGTATGCTTCTTATCTTTCGGATACATCTTGATTTGATTATACCCGGAGAATCTGTCCATGAAAGACATTCTTTCATATCCGTAGGTGTTATCGATCATAACATCCGTGATAGGAAGTGGGAATTCGTCTTTCGGACAAGCTACGTTAAGGTCGCGGAAGTCGATACATATGCGAACCTTACCGTTTTTCTTAGGAACTGGAACAATGTTAGCTACCCAGTCTGGGTGTTGTTCTTCCCTGACAAAACCTGAGTCTATAAGCTTTTTCACTTCATACTCGATTGATTCCATGATTTCCGAACGAAACCTACGTTGTTGTTGTTTAACGGGTTTTGCATCCGGATCGATATTGAGACGATGCGTGGCCACTTTTGGGTCAAGACCAGGCATGTCTTCATAATTCCAAGCAAATACATCTATATATTCTCGGATGAGATATATAAGGTCCTCTTTTTCGGATGATGATAAGTCTTCGGCTATAAAGATAGGCTTGGGGTTGGATTCATCTCCCATGTTGACCTGGATCACTTTGTCCTCAGTAAGTGGTTCGCGTTGTTCAAACCGCATATCCCACAAGACGTTGAGGCATTTGATCCAAGGATCACTGGTTGATTCAATTAGTTCTTCATCACCCCCTGCGTCTTCATCTGGATGACTAGTCGAAACCATATTCACAGTCAGACTTTTGAAGAAAGGTCCGACACTGACATCGGACTCATATGAAGATGTTCTAGATGAGTGGTCTTGACGCAGATAATTACTTATTTCATTCTCTGAGACAGCGGGAGGTGTGACAAATCCTAAACCCCTTCTGGTCTTTTGGTAGTAATCTGGGGGTTTCCCTTCGGGGGTTAGAGACATCCGAATTAGTGTTCGTCTTCCTTTCCCGAAATTTAAACCTTGTTTTTCGTTAAAGTCATACCTCATTTGTTTCATTAACCGAAGGGAGTTAGGTTCGTGATAATGGAATTGAGGAACTCCATCATCTTCCTCCGAACTTCCTCGTTTGAGTTGTATAGGTTTGACCTTCCCGAAACAAATCGGCTTCCGCCCTTTCCTTTTGGATAGGACTTTGAAGAAAGCCTTCTGTGCATCTTCTATTTCTTCATCTGAAATGAAGGATGACTCAATTGGCAATGTGAGTGATGCCTCTGTGTACAGTACATGCCATGGGTTGGTACCTGCATTAGAATCATTCTCTATTTGTTTATTTTTAGAGGACACATCAGACAAGTACGCCAAAATAAAATCTTCATTAATGCACCACTCGCCCTCGCTCGGTACATTCTTATTACTCTCATCCTGACCCATTACACCAAAGTTTAATTCCCAAGGACAATCTTCATCAGGATCTGGTTCAATGTCAGCTTCGTTACCGCTGTCTACATCTTCTTTCTCCTGGGATTCTAGGTAGAAGACGGAGTCGGTGTGGAAATTCTCGACTCCTCGGAAGGGGTATTTTTCTGCAATCAGAGTTCGAACTTCCCCCTCGTCGTTGGCATATTTCATGACCTGATGCAGAGTAGATGGGACAATGCGGTTCGTATGTATCCAGGGTCGTCCTAACAAAAGATTGTAGGACGTGTCCGCATCTATGATGTAGCAAGTCACTTCGGACTTAAGGTCTCCGATTTGACACCTGAGTTTGATCTTCCCCAGGGGCCGAGTACTATTTGCGTTGAACCCGAAGATGGTTGTCTGAGTTGTGTTCAGCCGATGTATAGGGATTCCTAAGACCTGCATGACCCTGTAAGGCATGATGCTGAGTGCTGAGCCCGGGTCTACTTGGACACGATTGATTTCGGAGGATCCGATATACCCCGTGTAGTATAACGGTCTGTCGTGTTGGTGTTTGACCTGCATATCTTCCTGAGTGAAGGATATGTAGGGTAGGCTTCTTGCAGCTTGCAGACATTGCAGACAAGGTTGGTCTTCAGAAGCTTCAGGAATTGGAGCAACTTGCGTAATGAAGCTCTCCGTATTCTTTAACGCTTCGATCAGAGCTTCCTTGGTAGTTTTGGATAACCTCAGGAGCTCATATAAGGTAATCCTGGCCGGTATGTTGCCCAGCTGCGCCATGACGTTGAATTGGAAGGGAGCGCTCGACTCTCCGGATTCTTGGTGGAGATTTCTGTTGAATCGGAGTTCTTTTTGCTTTCCCTTATCAACCGGCTTCTTCGGCACAGAACCCCCAACGTCTTGGGGCTGTTCTTCCACTTCTGGAGCATTCTGGCCGTAATCCCTCAAATAAGCTTTTCCCGACCGAGTGCCAGGGTTGTCTCCTGGGTATGCTGCCAGGACAATCCTCTCTTCTTCTGAATCGGTGAGAGGTTTGAGGTGATCATCATTTTCAGTAATGGAGGGGCTAATCATGTTGGAAGACTTAGCTTTGCCTCCTTTCTTTTTGGACGAGGTGTTCGTCCATTGTTGATCTCTTAGCAGGTCAGGGTGGACCCACATGATTTCCCCTTTTAGGGTGGTGAGGGGTACCAACCCCCTGTCCTTCTGACTATGCAAGTCAACGTTCTTCAGGTGCATCTCTCCCTTATGAATGGGAACGACGCCATTTGCAGTGGTCACCGGTGGGAAGTCACCGAATTGGACCGCTATCAAGTTGGTAGACACGGTCTTCTGGTCTGGCTTCAAGGTGAGCACATTAGCATTTACTAAATTCTGCAAGATGTCTTTGAAGACATAGCATTTTTTGGTAGGATGCCCAAGGAATCTGTGATAACGGCAATAGTTAGGGTCATCCACTTTTCCTACTTCATCCGGCTTCCTGATTTCAGGCAACTGCAGCTTGTTGTTCTTTCGAAGCAATTGGAATAAGGTATCCACATGCTCCTCTTTGAACGAATACTGCTTGGGCGCTCTTTGTTGATTTGGCGCCTTGCCTTGCTTATTGGGTGGTGGTACTCACGTGTAGTCGGCTGCTAAAGTCTCTTTTCCCTTAGACCGCTGGGCATTTTGCTGATTGCGTTGCCGCTATGGCTTGGGTTGTGGCACTTCTTCAGCTTTGACTTGCGCCACTATCTCTTCAGCTTGTTCTCCTTGTGAAACTAGTTGTCTCTAGGAGCGACACTCCGCTACTCCCATCTGAGCAAGGAGTTGGGTCTGCAAGTTGTGCCTGTAAGTTTCAACTAAGGTTGATTAGGTCATACCTGAGGGGCATCGCAATGCCATGCTGCGGAACCTCTCCACATAGGTCTTGATGGACTCTTCCTTCTTTTGCTTAGTGGCGAGAAGAGTTGGGACCGAGACCTCCGTGTCGTCCTCAAAGAACCTGGCCAGGAATAGCCTTTCCAGGTCTACCCATTTTTGGATAGATCCGGCAGGCAGTTTCATAAACCATTCAAAGGCAACTCCTTTACGAGTGCCGATGAATAAGCAGGTCAAGATGGCGTCATTTGCTACTACATCTCCAGTTTGGGATTTAAAGTAGTAAATGTGCTGATTCGGTGATCCTGTGCCATCGAAAGGTTGTAAAGTTAGGGTCTTAAATTTTGGCGGGTAGGGAGCTGTATCCCATTCCGTAGGATAATGCCGCACCACTCCTTCTTCGCGGAGCTCGCTCCTGTTGGCAATTGCATTGAGGCGAGCCTCCAATTCGTCCACTTTGGTGGACTGAGGGTGCAATTCTCTTTTTGTCTCCTTCTCGTTTTCAGAGGAGGATTCCAGGTCGTGAGTTTCGCGATCTGAATGTTCCGTCGCTTTTTATTTCCCTTTGGAAGTCGTCCTCCGGGAAGATTCGGGTTTGTGGCCTTTTTCAGCCAGAAGCTGGGCCAACATGTCTTTTACTTGAAGGAGTGTCTCCTGTTGCGCTTGGAGTATGACGTGATGTTCGTCAACTCTCTTAACTAAGTCTTCATGATTCCCTGTTGTGTAAACAGAGACTTCCCGAGCTACAACAGAGCTGGAAGATTAGGATTCGGCTATTGCCGAATGTTCCTCGTTAGAAACGATCCCCTTGGCTAGCCTCTGGTAGTTAACCATGCGAATAGCTCCTGTACGAATTCGGGTGTGTTGGTACACCCCTTCAAACTCTTCGTACCTTTCCCGAACAGTCGGGGAATGGCTCCTTTGTGATTCTTCGGAATCAGGCTGCGAGACTTTCCCTCGGCCAATCATATTGATAGTGACCTGAGGGTATTCAAGTTCAGCTATCTTCTTTTTGTATCGGCGTTGTCGTTTGGCAGGCCTAACGACGTTTGTTAACCTGTCGAACACGGATTGCCGAGGTGTGGATGCGCAACAATGGCATTCTGACAGGACTGCCGATATAAGCCTCTTACATTGACATGAGTGAGCTGCTTGCTGCGTTGGTTTTCCTTTTGATAATAATTCCCGCAAATCAGGAACTTGGGAGGAACTTTTCCCCGGGCTTGGAGGTGGAGATGGAACCCCCTGCCCTTGGGTGTGTGAGATTGGTTCTTGTCGAACGTGGATTTTGAAACCACGCTGACTCTTCTGAACTTGGCGGACCTCTTGGTGGTCGCGTTTTTGAGGAGAAACGCGAGGGTCGCGTTCTTGAAGAATAACGCGAGGGTCGCGTTGGGATTTGTAAACGCTAGGCTGAGGCCTACGTTTGAATGATGAAACAGACCTCTGAGGGTCATGTTTTGGTTGAACGCTCCCCTGAGGGTCGCGTTTAGTTGGTGGAACAGAATCATGTTCTGTTTGAACGTGCACGTGAAGGTCGCGTTTGTTTTTGGCAGCTCCCTTCTAAGGGCTGCATTTTGAAGAGACAACGCGCCACTCAGGGTCGCGTTTCAGCTGAATTAGCCGAGGCTCGTAGTCGGGCTCATTGCCACGAAGTGAGCGTTCTGTTTTGGGAACGCTAGGTTCGGCTGAAGCTTCAAGAACGCGATTCTCACGTTGTGCCAGCATTCGGCTTTCCCGCAAGTGCGCTCGTCGTATGGATCTTCTCCGTCTACGAGCTGCGTTCTTCTTGGCTTGTTTCAAAGCCTTAGCAGCAGCATCGTTGACGCTTATGGAACTCATCTCCTCCAGAGGCCGTTTGTGGCCCGAAGTATGTCCGGTTGACGCGGAGGTGGGATCTTCAACTAGCAGAGCTAGTTTGAGTTCCTGGCCGAAGGAGAGGGCTTTCTTCGGGGTTTCAACAACAAAATCGACCTCCTTGGAGATCTTGCGGACACCACGCTTAGCCTTGGGACTAAGCGATCCAGAGGATAAGGCTTCCTCATATTTAGTTTGATCAAACTCCACGACGAGAGTTTCTACAGTCGTTCCCATGAGGTGGACGTCGGACTGCGCCACCACTTCTTCGTCGTAAAAGCTAGTCCCCAGCAGAGTCGCCATCTTTTGTATGTAGGGAAAATTGTAATGAAGAAAACAAAAGAAAATTTGACTTGTATTTCTTTGATTTCGATTACAACTTGATTACAAAAGAGAAGAGAACGAATTTGATTCTCTCCTTTGTTTAAAACTGGGTTCTTCTCGGTAGCGATGGAATGCCTCCTTCGATTGATCGCATTGAATTTGCTCTCCGTTGACGATCCGACCGTCCTATCTCGTGGGAACGATGAACTTCTGTGGAAAAGGTTATGAATAACTCTTCAACGAGTTTTTAAGAACTCTGAACGAGTTAGAACTCTGTTAATAGAGTTGTTAGAACCGAAAATTCGGTTAATGATCAAGCTGTTATTCTGTTGTTGAAGAATCCTCTCAGATTTGATCTTCTGAGATCGATTCAAAAATCCTATCTTCAAGGATTTCGCTGCTGCTGTTGCTGTACCGCCAAAGCTGAGTGGTTTAGATCCTCCAGGATTCGCCTCTGCTGCTCTTCCGTTTAGATTCTGAAAATCCAATCTCCAGAATCCAACCCTTGATTTGTTGGGTTCGTTGAGTTTTTATAGGAGGATAAGAGGTTGGAACTGCCCTCTAAATCCGCTCCTACGTGGGCGTGATTTCCTCAGATCGTGGGAAAACAGTTCTGAAACCGTTCGACTCGTGTTTGAACAAGTCAAACGCCCAATCTGGCGTTCAGAACCCAACTTCGTATCTTAGAATTGAGACGCGAGGTTGGGTGTTGGCTGAACATCATGAACGCGAGGGTCGCTCGCGTTTTGGCTTGCTGCTTGCTTGGAAACGCGGTGGTCGGTGTGGGTTGAACCCCTACGAACGCGAGGGTCGCTCACGTTTGAATTGTTGATTGGAAACGCGGGGGTCGGTGTGGGTTGAACCCTTACGAACGCGAGGGTCTTTCACGTTTGAATTGTTGATTGGAAACGCGGGGGTTGGTGTTGGTTGAACCCATACGAACGCGAGGGTCGCTCACGTTTGAATTGTAACGCGGGGATGACTTCCGCGTTTTAGAAGGAGCTAGTTGACTTGTAACTTCTTCTGTTAAGCGTTGCAAGGACCGTTGTTCTGTAATCCTAGCTTTAGCTGTTGTGGAGTGTGAAAGTCGTCAGATTGTAACTTTCACTGTAGATTGTGAAGACTGCTGAATAGAGTTTCCATTAGTTGTCGGAAGTGTCGTCGAATTGTAACTCTTCTCGATCTATGTGAAAAGTCCTCCACTTACAGTTTTCGTTTATCGACACGAAAGCTATTTGATTGTAGCTTTCGTTGTGGGAGCTTGACGGGAATCAACATCCATAGTGTCTTCTGGATGAATATTTGCCCACAGCTCTCTACCAAGCAACTCACCAACTAAGTCTAACCTTTTATTTCTAAAATCATTCCACTGCTCATCAGCATCTCTAATAGTTGCTAATATAATATTAGTCATGCTGTTGTCGCAGCCATCAAGATCAATCATCTCAGAAATGAGGTCGTGTTTGCGGTGATTGTGGAGTTGCGGATGCAGTGATTAGGAAGCCGTCTGATTGTGACTTCCATTGTCGGAGCTTGATAGGGATCAGTTAGCCATTGTGATTTTTAGACAGCCTACATGGCCGTTGACTCTGCCCCGGCGCCGAAGGCTGCTCAGAGGCCGAAGCGTAGACAATTTGAGCAACGTCCCCCGCGGCAATACGACTTCAAAGAGGGTCAGGTAGTGGCGACGTTCGACACTCTGCTCAAGAGTGGGCGAATTAAATTGCTAGAAGCCGTGAAACCGGAGGAGGTGGACAAAACCAGTGATCCGAGTTATTGCGCCTACCACAGATTCTTAGGCCACCACACGACCAAGTGTTACGTCCTCAAGGATAAGCTCCAAGCCCTCTACGACGTGGGGGTCCTAAAGAAGGAGAAAGTCCAAAAGCAGGTGACCACGAACATGGTTACCTTGAGCTTTGGAACAAATCTCCCAGAGGTCCAAGCTCCTGCGGTAATAATTCCTATTCCCAAGGCCGTCTTGAAGATCACCAACGATGACCCTCACAACCAGCGTGAGAAAGGCTTAGCTCCGCAGGTTCTGCCGTCGGGGCAGGTGATGTGGGTCCATCTGGACCTCGTTAACGACGAACAATGGACTACAAAACCCTCGAAAGGGACTAAAGGAAAACATTACAATGTTGTCTCTACCATCCCGGATAGAGACAACGCAGTGATGGCCGCCCTGACCGACTCCGAGGAGGACACCAACGTCTTCGCCACGAGAGCAGGGAAAGAATTCGTGAAGGAATATCCCACGAGGGCGGAGAACCCGGCGGGACCTCCTGTGAGGCCGGCCGTGACAACCCCTCCTAATCCGGACGGACCAAGCTCAAGCCGCCAACCTTTCCGGTTCAATATGCTCGCGCAACTAAAAAGCATCCCTACGCGAATTACCATGTACGACCTCCTCCGGTTATCCAGGTCTACACGGGAGGCCCTGCAAGAGGCATTAGCCGACTCAGAGGCGTTCTCCACTCATTTCTCGAAGGAGACAGAGTCAGAACAAGAATGTGCGGTTTGTTGCCAAGTCTTTGAGAGACGGGTCCCGTGCATCACTTTCACTCCTGAGGACATGCTCATCAAGAGCACGTCTCATGATCGACCGCTGTACTTCACGGGATACGTCGGGTCGGCGAAAGTGGATCGGATCCAAGTCGACCCGGGTTCTGCATTGAGCATCGTACCCCTGAAGCTGATCAAGCACCTGGGGATACCGCCAAAGCGTCTGTCCTCGACCACCACAACCATTTTTGGCTTTAACGCCACAGGGACACGACCGCTGGGCAAAATCCGCCTGAAATGTCGAATAGGCGACATGAAGATGGAGGTGACCTACTACGTCATCGATGCCGAGCCTTCCTACAACGTTCTCTTAGGACGCCCGTGGATCCATGGCAACCGAATAGTCCCATCCACCCTTCACCAATGCTTGAAGTACGTGGACGATTACGAGCGAGTAAAGACGGTAGTGGCCGACAAGCACCCCTTCAAAGGCGTCAAAAATTACTTCACAGATTCTCTGCTGTATCAAGACCCCAACGAGCCGCCAGCAGAGGAGCTGGAGAGTGGCAACGAGGTAGACAGCGAGCCCGAGTACGGCGACAGTCTAATCCTGAACGACTTTGAGTCAATTGTAATCGGTTACGAGAGTCACAATGTAACCAATGCTGTTTAGGCAGAGGAAATTATCATGAATGAGAAATCCGACTTTGCTTATTTGATGTCTTGCTCCACGTCCGAGGATGATGCGCCCAACAACCTATGGTCAGAACTCTACAGTGATCCTTCCCTGCACTTGCCAGTATGCTCGTCATACGTCGCCAAAGCACAGCCGATCAAATCATCACAAGCTATGTTCGTCGTGCCAGCCCGAAATAATTATCGAAAAGATATTATCTTTGGTCGAATTGATCATCCCCTGTGCACGCTATGGGACGAGTCTGAAGACGAAGACCCAGCGCCCCAGTTTTTGCAATACAGTCGAATTGCGAAACGCATGATGAGCGACATGGGGTATGACCTCACTCGTTTAGAGGGTCTGAATTACGGCCGAGGACGCAAGACGGTCATCCGACCCGCTTACGTACCTAAAGGGAAACCCTCAAATTACTTCAACAGGACTAGGAGAGGCTTAGGCTACTCCTCCTCATCGGATTTGTGTTTTTACGTCAACGAAGATTCTGACTATGCATGTTCAGGGGATCAATCGTCGACAACCTCGGCATGGGACTCGGATGTCAGCGTAAGGGATCTGTTCGATAACCACACAGTCAACATGGCTACAGTGGATCCCGCCGAAATGGCGGCGGATGAACAACTTCCACTCTATGACGAGACATGAGATCTCCATGTTAATGCCCAGTGGAACCATCGTTTTGAGCAACGTGAACCACCGACTGAGGACGAGGTCCTCCAAGTGAACATGGGTAGTGAGGCGAATCCCAAGCCCATATTCATCAGCGACAGTTTGCCTCCCCAGGAGAAAGAAGATCTCATTGCCCTCATAAGGGAGTATATTGACGTCTTCGCGTGGAATTATGAGGACATGCCCGGCCTGGACCCGTGGGTCGCTACGCATCGCCTTAACATCGGCTCAGACGCCAAACCAGTCAAGCAACAGCAGAGGTGGTTTTGCCCTCAGATCATGGAGGCAATAGAGGCTGAAGTGAAGAAACTGATTGAATCCGGTTTCATCAGGGAAGAACAACACCCCGACTGGGTGGCAAATATTGTTTCGGTCTTGAAGAAAAATGGTAAGATCCGCATTTGCATCGACTTTAGGGATCTCAATGCTGCATGCCCCAAAGACGAATTTCCCCTGCCCATCACAGATGTCATCATTGTCAACACGTGCGGATTTGAGAGGATGTCCTTCATGGACAGTTTCTCGGGGTACAATCAAATCAAAATGCACCCCGAGGACGAGAAACACACTTCGTTCAGAACTCCTATGGGGGTGTACTGCTACACCGTTATGCCCTTCGGACTCAAGAACGCCGGCGCAACCTATCAACGCGCCATGAGTACGATCTTTCGAGATCATCTGCGGAAGACGGTCGAATGCTACGTAGATGATCTGGTCGTGAAAAGTCGCCGTAAGGAGGACCACCTCCAAGACCTGAGGGCGATGTTCGAACTTATGAGGACTCATTAACTCAAGATGAATCCTACTAAATCATTCTTAGGGATGTCTAGTGGCAAGTTCCTCGGGTTCGTCGTCACGACGAGAGGAATCCGGATCGACCCAGACAAGGTGCGAGCTATTCAAGAGCTTCAACCGCCCTGAAATCTTAAAGAGTTAAGAGGCCTTTAGGGACGATTGGCTTACATCCGAAGGTTCATCTCAAATCTTTCGAGCAACTGTCAACCCTTCTCCAAGTTAATGAAGAAAGGTACTTCCTTCGTGTGGGACGAACCATGCCAAAAGGCCTTCGAGGAAATCAAGACTTATCTCTTGAACCCGTCCGTCCTTGCGGCACCAATCTCAGGGAGGCCATTCCTCATATATATACGGGCCATGGAACATTCTCTAGGCGCCCTCTTGGCACAGAACGATAAGGCGGGCCACGAGCAAGGCATCTATTACTTGAGCAGAACCTTGCAAGGTGCCGAACAGCGGTACCCGATGATCGAAAAGGAGTGCCTGGCCTTAGTGTTCGCCATCCAAAAGATGCGGCACTACCTGGTTAGCCAAACAATCCATGTCATCTCCCGGATGAACCCTATCCGGGTCTTCATGACACAACCTGCAGCGCTGAATTGGCGTCTAGCCAGATGGGCACTTCTGCTCTCTCAATATAACATCCACTTCAGGCCGCAAAAATCAGTCAAGTGACAGGCCATCTGCGATCTCATGGCTAGTCACCCGCTCGGGGCAAAGACCGACCTATTTGAAGATCTGCCAGATGAACTCCCCGAAGCTAATGTGACCTCATCACCGGAGGGGTGGCAGATGTTCTTCGACGGCGCGTCTCGGGCAGGCACAAGCGGCTCCATTGTTGCAGGAGTGGGGGTGGTCCTCACCTCCCCACATAGCCACGTGTTGCCCCGAGCCTTTTCTTTAACAGAACCATGCACCAACAACGTGGCCGAATACAACGCGTTGCTCATAGGGCTTGAGTTGGCTAGAGAGCTAGGGATAAAGCATCTGGAAGCTTACGGCGACTCACAACTCATAGTTAAGCAAATGACTGGTGAATATGAAGTTAGGAACGACGATCTTATCCCGCTCTACAAAGCGGCTACCAAACTAGTGGGGTCATTCGAGAGTTTCCTCATTGAGCATGTGCTCCGTTCCAAAAACACACATGCAGACGCCCTTGCGTCCTTGGCGGCTAATTTGGCCCAGCCCTTAGGAACGACCCAACGGGTCACAGTCGCCAGCCGAAGACTCTTTCGACCAAAAGACGTCCCAGAGGCGAATGCCACCCATCAAATCCCGGATCAGCCCGATCAGGAGGATTGGCGTCTCCCGATCATCGATTACGTTCTGTACGGCATACTGCCCGAAGACGCAAAGGAGCGAGAGTCTATCCGACGACGTGCCTCGAGGTTCTACTATGATTCGACCACCAAGACGCTATATCGGAGGTCATACGACAGCCTGTTGCTTCGATGTCTTTCAAGGGCAGAGGCACAAGAGGCCCTACGTGAAGCCCATGATGGCACGTGTGGAGCTCATCAGCCGGGACCTAAGCTTTGGGATCGCCTGCGGAGGATAGGCTACTTTTGGCCTGGAATGGTTAGCGACGCGGTCGCTTATGCGAAGCGCTGCTACGAATGCCAAATCCAAGCTAACTATATACACCAACCTCCTGAAGATCTGCACCCGACGAGAGCGTCGTGGCCCTTCGAAGCATGGGGGATGGACATAGTCGGACCAATATCCCCGCCATCGGCGAGAGGCCATCGCTTCATCCTCGCGATCACCGACTACTTCTCTAAGTGGGCCGAAGGCGTCCCCTTAAGAGAAGTCAAGACCAATGACGTGATCAAATTCATCAAGCATCATGTCATATACCAATACGGCGTACCTCGACGTATCATTCATGACAACGGTACGCAGTTCGTCAGCCACGCGTTCACCAGGTTTTGCGACAAGTTCCGAATACAAAACCTATCATCCACGGCCTACAACCCTTCGGCGAATGGTTTGGCCGAGGCCTTCAACAAAACGATCATCAAGATTTTGACCAAGCTAACTTCCACTAGCAAACGCGATTGGAATGAAAAGCTAGGTGAAAGCTTATGGGCGTATCGCACAACGGTTCGCACACCGACTGGCAACACGCCTTATTCATTGGTATACGGTTGTGAAGCCGTGTTGCCTTTAGAAATTCAAATCCCATCCCTCCGAGTCGCCCTAGCAGCAGGGATGACAGTGGAAGATAATCACCAACGGCGACTCGCGGAGCTCGAAGCGTTGGATGACAAGCGACTGGAAGCTCAACAACACATTGAATTCTATCAAGCCCGAATGGCCAAGGCTTTCGACAAGAAAGTCAAGCGCCGAGCCTTCAAGGAGGGAGAACTGGTACTGGCCGTTTGCCGACTGATGATCCTCACCTCTAAGAAGAAGGGCAAATTTTAGCCCAAATGGGAAGGACCATTCGTGATAGAGACGGTCTATTCGAATGGAGCTTATCGCCTTGTCAAGCCGAATGGCGATAAAATCATGATGCCCATCAACGGCAAATATCTGAAGAAGTACTACCCTTAGCTCTTCTTCCCAAACTCCCATGAGTGCATGAGTCTAAACTGGTCCTTACATCCTCCAACTGGTAAAAGAGGTTAAATTATGCCCTACACTTCCATTTCTGGGGCCAAGTTCCCAGTACAGGCGAGCTTAACAGTTTAAGTGAATTCCGCTTCTCGAGCCAGGTCCCTAGTACAGGCGATCCGTTCGAACCAGGCGAGACTAGCATTTCAGGTGGGCTGCGTCAAACAGCCCGCTTGGTCAAACCTTCAAATAGTTAGGACCAGAACCATAATCCCCCGCCAATCCTCTTCAATAGGATGGCGGGCCCACCACTGTCACTTTCGACAAAATCAACTTACCAATCCTCCCCAAGGGGATGATAGGTCCTCAAAGTCGTTCTAATCACGACCATTCCTGTCACGTTAACGAATACCTCTGACAAAATCAACTTACCAATCCTCCTCAAAAGGATAGTAGGTCCCCATGGTTGCTCCAATCGCGACAAAACACCATCAGGTTAATGATCACCTCGGATGGCGGGCGCCGCTATCCCTGCGGATAGCACAGCCTAAGTAATGACTTACCATGTGACGTGTTATTACTTCGGTCGATGGTCACACTCCTACGTTCCTGAACAATTGGGCCTATTCTAGATATCCTAACTTTCCATTAGGGTGACTGATGGGTAGCGGCCTACCACGCGATGGCTCCTACAACGATCGATCGTCATATTCCTACATCCCTGAACGACTCGATTATCACCTATGTTGTCGCCCTCGTGGGCGATGACAGCTATCGAGGGCGGCTCGACAGACGTCACGTCCGACAGTTCCTTCAAGCGGCTACCCACCGACTGGCGAGTCAGAGATTGAGGGTATCGGTTGATCGCATGCACGATCAGCCATTCCTGGTTTTGGGCTAAGTGTCACCCTCTTGGTCCTACCGGAGCTGCAACGCGAAGATCGGGATCGACCCGACCCCGCGTCGCAGGTAGCTGAGAACAAAGAAAAGGCCAAATGACCAAGTCCAAGGTGAGTTCGCCAGAGAAGACATGGGCAAAGGCCAAATAACGCAGGCGAGTTTAACCTAAGGGCAAAACAAGCCGAGTATACACAAAAAAAATGAAAGAAGAAACTATACAGGCAAAACAAAAGAAGGATCAAAACCAAAGGCCATTACGGGCCAATTTTTACATGCATAAGTTTTGGTTTAGTTCTGATGCACACGGCATCAACTAACTCACAAAAAAAAAGAGGAAGAAGGAAAAACAAGAGCAGACGCTACAGAAGCTTCAACAGGCTGAAGGTGGCGAACTTGGCTTTGACCGCCGAGAGTTCCGCCGCGCGTCGGGCCTTCGCCGCCTCCTCCTGCTTTTGCCGCATCTTGGCAATGGCGGCTTCGCCTTCCTCTTCCTCCTGGAGGAGAAGCTGAAGCGAATGCTCTGCCTCCCTAGCGGCGCAGCAGATCCGCTTGTTTTCCAGCTCGAGTCTTCGCAGCCACGCCTCGCCACGAGAGGATCCTACGTCCTCGAAGAAGACAGCGTCGTTGTAAGCGTCCATCTTGGCCAGCGTTGCCTCGTGCTGCTTGCGCAGACGCTTAAGCTCGACCTCCTTCACCCGAATCTGCTTCGCCCGCTCTTCACGCTCAAGTAGGAGGCGCAGTGAGAGGGGCGGTGGCACGTCAGACGGATCGTCATATGCCAACTCCTCGAGGCGGTACATCCACCCCTCCACACGGTGAAGTTCCTGCTCACACCGACGTGCAAGCGAAGTACCGCCCGCGCGACGGACCTCCCTTAAACCCGCTTCCACGAGAGGAAGCGCATCATAGTACCTCCTGTCGCCCACGCCGACCGAGATGGCGATTCCTTGCACCAACGTTGATGACGGTGGCGGAAGAACCAACGCCCTCGGAGGCGCTATGGTCGGAGTCAGAGGCCATGAAGCAGAGGAGGTTCCTACGGTGGTTTTCACCTAGCGGATTTTTCTCGAAGAGGAAGGAACTTGGCTGAAAAGATGGCGAGTACGGGAGATATATCCAAAGACACAACGGTCAGGATCTGTCCCCTCAAGCAATCGAACGGCCCAGATGCCCTACGACGCTTCGAGCTCAACGCCAATAAAGGCCGTTCCTCTCGGGACCCCAAACCGACCGATCGGATGAAGCCCAAGAGGCGAAGCGTTCTGTCACTTCGCCATTAATGAGCATTAACACGTCCCTAAGGCCTTAGCTGGCAAGCATTTGGGCCCACTAGGAGATGCGTGGCATGAGTTTTCGCCCGCCTTTTTCTTTTGAGTCTTCAACTACGGGACAGATTCGTCGTCACTTGAATTCTGATTGCAGTACGAACTCGCCCTAATTCGGGCCTGACCACACGAAGTTTCGCTTACAACCTAAACTCGCCAGAGGCTAAGTTGGGTCTGCAGCGTAAACTCGCCTTCTCATAAGTTTCGCTTGCAGTCTAAACTCGCCAGCGGTCAGATTTGGTCTTCAACATGAACTCGCCGGCAGTTTAGTATGGCTTTCCACGTAGATTCGCCGCAAGCTCATCACGACTCGAGGAGTTTCACCTAAAATCGCTGTTGACCATACCAGAGAAGCATTGAATGGCGACATTTTAAAAGGGAGTGTAGAAACACGAACTTCATCAGATGCTTCTAGACAGTACATTTGAACAAAGTTATGATCTTACAGCTAAGAAAGTCATAATATCGCGTTCAAGAAGCAAAACGTACACCAGTTTTTCTTTAAGACAGTATATTTGAACAAAGTTATGACTTCACAAGTCATGACATAGTTTCAAAAAACAAAACAAACAAGCAAAATGTCTTAACACAGGCACAGATTTGAAATCTCAGTCGAACAAACTAAAAGAGGAAAGCTCTTCCTTGGCCATTGCCACCCTTCTCGCGTGGTCCTCCCGAGCCTTGTCCTCAGCCGCCTTCCTAATCCGATCTTCAGAGCTCGACCTGGCGGCAGCATCCTTTTGGCGCAAGGCCTGGAGGTTTCGAGTTTCCGCCTCGGCGTTCTTACTGACCTTTACGACATCGGACTAGAGCCCCTTCAAATTCGTCTCCGCCTATCCCAGTTCGGCTCTCAGGCGAGCTATTGTGCGATTGAGGTCGACAATTTGCTCCTCCAACGAGTGTTGTTGACCCACCCAGAAGTTGACGATGGATTCCAAGTCTGCGATTTCTTTGGAACGGACCTCCTGTTCCCAAGCTTCCTGACGCCTGATATGAGCCAAACAAAACTCCACTTCCGGGCCTTCCCGTAGCAATGTCTCTAACTTATCATACCTGACTCCAAAAGGCGGAGCTTCTGCATGCAACGTGTGGCAAACCGGTTTTCGCCCGCCCGTCGAAAGTCGACCACGCGATCCAGGAGAGATTGCCTGAAACCGTCAAAGCTGCCCATGCCAAGGTTGACAAGGGAAATCACCTGCCTCACGGCATTCTCAAACTCTTCGACGCGAGCCTGCAAGGGCAGGGAATCAGAGGAAGCAGGTTCTTGACCCGGGGTGAGCACCGCGATAGGCGGAACCTCGAGACAGGGTTCGGTTCCCAGCTGGGGAACGGGGCCTGGGGCAGGGGAGGTCGCAGGACCTTCAGATTCGTCGTCAGAAATTAGGATGGGCTCGGCCGCATGCTCTTCGGCAGTCGGCGCCTCTTCTCGACCTGTGAAATACAACAACAACACGGGGAAGAGTCAAAGGAAGAATACCTACTCGACCCACGCGAAAGTCGAGACGAAAAGATACCTTCGGCCGCGGCGGCCTCGGCGGTGCCCGAAGAAGACGCCTCCTTCCTTTTCCTAGAAGCAACCCTCTTTACCTTCGGTGCCATTATGGGTACGATGAAGGGATAACTTGGGTTTCCTCTGGGAGAAGACAATGAAAGGAGCTATAGCCTCTCTTAACGGAGGGTAAGGGCGTTAAGTACTCTAAAAACCCTAGACGGTTAATCGCCACTCGATGGGACCGTTCAAGGCTGAAACAGTTGGAGGGTAAGGCCGAGTAAATCGGATCTTACCTGGACGGCCAAGATCCAACGGTTCCTGGACACGATCTTCAGCAACGGTCCGGGCTAAGCACGATAGACGAAGAACCCCCACTACGCCGCATTTAATGCGAAGCGACGTGCCCACGTCCTCTTGGCTGACGTGCGCATAGATCAATACATGGCCCACCAAAGGCGGGGCCTACCTGATGACGAATTCGTCGCTAAGATTCCCGCTGGTCGAAATCGATCATCCCTTTGAAGCTTGAGTCAGTTCCAAATCCGCCCGCGGAGGAAACAAGCTTGCGGCAGAAATTCGCCGACAGTTGAAAACCCCCCTGCAACTAAGACTTTCTGGCTAACGCATGTTAAAAAAAATAGAGCATGCACAGAAGTAATAGTGACCGAAGGCGAAAGGATAATTCCATTCATAAAGAAATCCTATTACAACAAAGGATTAAAGGTAAATTACAAAGCTTTCAACCGTAGTTCCGCCTCACGAATCTCTCCGGCTAGGCGAAACTCAAGCCTCCTTAGGATCTCTCGGCGAAGATCTTCCTCAGTGCGTGAGACTAGGTCCTGAACAGTATCTTTGACCTCCTTGAGAGCCCGATCCTTCTCCTCAACAGAATCGGCGACCAATTGCCGACGAGACTCAATGTCCTCCAACTCCTTTGCCGCCTGCTCACGAGCCTTCTCTTGAGTGGCCAAGGAAGCCTGCGCATCGGCTATCACCTGCTTTAGCCTCTCTATCTCGGAGGATAGGCGAGAGAGGCGGTTATCCGCCATCTGTTGCTCATGGTCCGCTCGTGCATCCTCGGCTTTGACCTGGTCCAACTCCGCAGACAACCTTGTCTCCAGTGACATGGCCTCATTTAGACGGCGGTCGTGATCTGCCACGGCCGCTCGAACTTCGCTGGCGGCGAGATCGACAATGGCGGAACTCTGCGCACGAAGGGCGAGCTACTGCTGAGCAGCCTCCTCCACTTCTTTCAGACGGGAAAAGTATGGCTTCACCGCAGTGGTGCCAAGCCTCTTGATTAAAAAGAACATGTGGTGATCGAGGTCCTCCTTGAGCTCCTCGAAAGGACAACTATCCTCCAGGACGAGTCTGACGCAGTCGGCCAAAGTGTCTTGAAAGTTGACCAGGGCTCAGGCCGTGCTCCTCTTCCGCAAACGTTCCAAGGGAGAAAGGGCAGCCTCCTCTGCCGAAGATGAAGTTACGATTGAAGTGCTAGTGGTCATGACCGCAGAAACAGCGATTGGCGACGCCAAAGCTGGTATGGCCGCCGACGCCGCCAGGGCAGCAGCCGCGGCATCGCTAGCCGCCACAGACGAGGAAGCGACCACCAACCGAGTGGAAGTCCCCCTCCGAATTAGAGACCCTTGCGCCGAGAGTTCACCCTCGATTGGTGCTTCCGCGAAAATAGAGGTGTCCTCTCGTTGGCCAGGCGTGTCTTCAAGAGCCAGTGCCTCTTCCTCACTAGATAGCGCCTCATGAATCGAGACGTCGTCATCCGCCTCTGATTCACCCATTTCTCCGACCGAATGACCCTCCCAAGAAGGAGGATCCTCCTTGCTAGTAGCTTCATAAGAAGGGCCGACTGCGGATGCAAGAAGAAGATTGACAAATAGGCTCAGAGGGATCAACAACACTAATGCTTACCTGAATCACTGGGCCCTTTTCCGTCTCCGGCCTCCTCCTCTTCGTCCGAAGGGATAGAGATCACTCTCTCGGCTGCACCTGCTCAAATTAGACACAGATGTCAAAAGAGGCAGATCCGGCTTTATACCCGAGAATACAAAAACTTTTATTACCCCCGAGTGCAGGCGTAGGAGTCGTTGAGACCCCCGACTGTGGCCCCACACCAAATGAAGGAGGGGTGTCCTTCGAAGTCACCGGAGCCGCCCTCGATACGGCAGAAGGGGTAGGCTGAACAGCTCCCGCCCTAAAGGTAGTATCGTCCTGACCATCCGTCACTTGAATGGCCTCCGCTGTCTCCTCGCAACGGGCCTTCTTGGCCGCTTCCGTTTTGGAACCTTCCGCCGCCATTTCACGCTGCCGCTTGGAGAGCAGCGAACTACTCGGAGATAGAAGGGGCATTCCTATCCACCCCGCTATTGTGCTCCGAGCTCGCTCCAATCGCTCGCCCGCCCGGATTAACTTGTCAGATGCTCCCCGCTCACTTTGGGGGTCTAACGGAAGACCGGGAGAGAGAGCTCGGGTCTCGGGCACCTCAGATTCGTCTGGACCCATGTCGCCGCCTTCAGTGTCTTCAGTCGGGTCCTCGGACAACCACTCCTTAACGGTTTGACGCCCCCTCCGTCTCGAAGTACGGAGAGGCCTTCTGGGAGGACGCCCCTGCTCCGCCAAACACGAGCCTTGGAACTAAAAGCCTTCGGGATTAGCACTGGCACCCCGATACCACCGGCAGTACAGGAGGGTGTGATGTGTTAGACCCTAGAGGGGGGTGATTAGGGTCTTATGCTAATCTAATCAAATTAAATGCCAATTAAAAATACTTAACAAATATATTCTTACAAGATAGATATACAAAGAGTTATGTGCAAGAATATGCAATATACACAAGGTGATATATCCTATATGATAGAAATATATGCAGGATATATAAACAACACAAGGGTAAACAATCTAAATAGGATAGTAG